>CAJNIZ010017958.1:0-17765 GCA_905231905.1 Symbiodinium pilosum
TTTTCCATATTCTTTTCCATTTGGTGCTCCATTCTAGACCCCAAGTCCAGGTGACACAATCCTTTCAAAGCCTTGGAGGTGGCGCCTCGAGGACCTCCGTGACGAGTTGTCCAAAGTGCGCAGCGAAGCTCAGAAGAAGCAGCAGGCACAACCGTAGTGTGATGAGAGCTTGTGGACATGTACATTGCACATGTCCTACACACACAAAATAGCACGCCTTATCTGCTTAGGTTACATCTTACGCATGTAACTTGGAGTATGCGGCGCATGCAGGTTCAGGGTTTTGGATTTAGCTCTGCAAGTAGGAGTCTCAAGTCGAGGCTTCTTGCTGAATCCCATTTGAAGGGGTGGAGTTTCGCGCTGAGAGTTGTGCATGCTGGGCAAAGACGCTTAATGACGTGGCCGCTTCGGCTCCTGAAAAGGATGCAGCGAGGAAAGCTGAGGAATGAGGGCATTTAGGTTCTTTGTTATCAGGGCTTCAGGCAGGAAATCCTGAGACGCGGGCCTAACTCAATATGAGTCTCTAAATGGGGGAAGATGGGGGAGCTGTTTGTTACTCGGGTTGGGTCCATGTCAAGGTGGGGGGTGGAGGGGGGGGGGGGATGAGGGAATGGAAAAGAAATGGAATCTGTGTTCTCACTGGGGAGTAATATGTAGGGGGCTACTACGGGTAACCATTCCTCCGGCATTTAGCAGGTGCAGAAAGCCCCGATCTTCCATCCCTTTCAGCGTGCATTTGTTGACCCATTTGAGACGTGGATTGGTCAAGGGGCGAAGAAGTCTTTTGCCAGGTGCCACAGCCGGGAGTAACGCAGCCAGCAGCGGGAGGTCCCATAGTAGTTGCGGCGATAGCATTCTTAGAGGATGGGTGATTGGGGCTTGCTAGCTGATCAGGTCATGTCTCAATCCTTGGGAGACGTATGGATTCCGATTAGGGGGAGGAGGATCCTTGGTCTTGGCTTGGTTCATCTTTCGGAGGGACATCTTAGGTACAGAGCCTGCGCGGTCCTGCATTTGACGTTGGTATTTGCAGACTTCACGCCCACCCTTCCAGGGTCGCAATTTGGCACGAGTTACATTCCATTTTGCACGGCCTATCAGACGGAGCTGGCTGTTCTCAGATACACTTTGGAAGTGCATGATAGCTCAAAGGGGGCAGGTTTGCCCAGAACAGGTAGTAAGGAACAGACTATGAAGACTGAAGGATTCAATGCAGCGCATGACAGAACACGCTCGCATATGTTCATGTTTGAGCGGCCAAGCTGGGAGGGGCGAATCCCACAGCCTATCTCGTTTCGGCCCTCAAGAAAAGGTTTTTAAGCTTAGTGGTGGAAGTGGGTTTCATCAAGCCTATAAAGGTTTGGAGCTGGACAGCCCCTCCAGTTTGCAGTTCCACCTTCAAAAAGGATTCCTTGAAAAAAGCTAGATGAGGAGATATGAGGAGATGAGCTCGGGCAGGGACCATGACTGTCGCCAGCTGTGCTTGCAAGCCGAGGCATGATGACCTGTCTCCATTTGTGCTAGCTTCAGTTCTTGCTGGTGGAAGCTGCATCCAGAAATTTCGAAGGCCCGGATCTCACAAAGGAGATTGCTGAGCAGAAGGCTGCAATTGAGGTGGGAGGGGCAGTGGCCATCCTTTTCCATCCTTGCATGTTAAGGTGTTAAGGACTGTGCTGTAGCAAAGGCCCACAGATTGTGCAGAACCTGGATAACGGGGCTGTGACGTTGTCTGCAAGGGTGTTTCAGGGTAGGGGAGGGTGGATGGCATCAGAGCCGTCGAGAGCCTTTCGTTGTGGAGGGTTACCTTGATCATGGCTCCTTCGTGTGGTTGCCTGAATGGAGGCATGTTGCCAGTTGTTTTGAAAGGCCAGAACTTCAAATCCCAACCGCATCTACAACGAGGTCGTTTCCCCCAAGTCCCCAGACCCCTCTTTGCTTTGTCTGAGTCTGTTTACCTTTGAGAGAATCACGAGACTAGTCCAAGCCCAGTAAACAAGTTCGGCCACTTCGTAAAGTAAGAAAATGCTTGTAGACCAGCAAGTCCGGGAGTGAAAGCACGAGCGGCGGGGTTTTTCGTAGTGTAATCAGTATGTGTACTGTGTATCTCTGAGGCCGCCTGAGTTTTGCAACATGCCATGTGATCTCAGGCAGCCTCGCAGCTGCCTGCGTTTTCCCCGCCAGGAATGGAAAAAGCGAATCGGACACCTCGAGCAGGAGAATGCCGGTCTTCAGGTGGATTCACCGGCAAGTGAAGCTGGTTTAGAATGGTTTAGAGGGTATCAACATGAGACCATGCCGTGAGTCCTGCTTTCTGGGCCTGTGGTAGTGATGTTCCTGTTAGTTTGCTGATTGCAGCTGAGAATTGGTGTGCTTGCTCTGTCCCTGTCTTCGAAGCTCGCAAAATGGCGAAAGACCACCATTTGCTGACTTGCATCCTTCTTGCTGCCGTTGACACATGCATTCTGTGGATATACTGTACCATCTACCCCACAACCCAACACAAGCAGATTAGTTATCAGGACCACTAGTAGAACCTCTAGTTGTTATGGCGCTGGCTACATGTACTACAAGAGCGTCGGGATGTTGAGTTTTTGACATTCTGCTGAACTGAAGATGCGCGACAGCAGTACTAGGGCCTGGCTTCAGCTTTCGGATACGAAAGGCCTTGATAACTCCCTGGACATCCTCACGCAAGCATCCCTAAAGTAGTTCCCATCACGCTCCCTACAAGACTTTGAACCTAAAATTATAGTGTCCATTTTTCCATTATCCCTGTATAACACTAATATGTACCCTATTATACCATAGTAGCTTCCATTTTCTTTTCCATTATCCCCACTGAACCCTCACAGTGATGGCCTAGGTGGCCGTTGCCAGTGCAGAGCATCTCTTGCAGCGTGGTCGCGAGCGCTTGGACGCCGCCATTGCTCCGCCAGTGCCCCAGAAGGGTTTGCGAGTTTGGGGTGTGGGGCTGAAGCCTGAAGCTTCAGCCACGCCGTAATGACAAAACCGCATATGACTTGTGACTGCCAGCCCCACAGTTACAAATACGAGGGCAAACCTTCTCATGGCCAGCTGATAGCTCAAGGAGTTGCTCTTTCAAGGAGTTTTTAGATGACATGCTGACCTGGATAAACAACGAGCCGGTGCAGGATTTAGGATAAGGGGCAGGGCAGTACAGGAGGGCAGCACATGTTGAGGGCAGGGCTTCAACCCAACAAGCTTTGAAGTGTTTTTGCCCCCAGAGGATAGGATCCGCAGTAAGCGGTAGCACTTCCCTGCCTGGCGCTGCTAAAGTTGGTCGGAACAAGTGAAGGAAGCAGGCAGCTCGGAGAAAAATGGCCGGTCCCTTGCTGCGGCCATTTCAAGAATCGTTCTACAATTTGGTGCGGAATGTAGTGAGGTCGTTGATTGGAGATGTTCCCCCGCCAGCCCCAGCCCTCCTTGCAAATTGCTTGAGACATTAAAGCACCAAAACACCATCCGTGCTACACCTAGGTGGCACGTTTCAGAGGGCCAAAGCGCTCACATTCCGATCGGCGTCGTGAAGGCACCGCGTGCGTGATGAGAACTTGTTGGTTTCCAGCAACAGGATCGTTCAAGCGCTGCCCTGCAAGTCCACCTCAACCTGCCGAACATTCCCTGGTTTGATAAGGGTTGCCTGGGAAAAGCTGAGCCCTTGAACCAGAGTTCACAACGCCAAAAACATTCAGGTAGACACTCACGGTTCAGCATTCAGGGCCTACAAAGAGCCCAGGATTTGCAGCTGACGGGACGCTTCGAGCTAGGGATATCTTTTTTTGATAGGGCCAAGCTTGTTTCAGGAGTCCCTATAGGCCCTAGCCCCCCAATCAACCTACATCGATTATGAGAAGAGAGACCCAACATGCACCGGTACTTCTGAGAAGCCCATAAGCCGTCGTCTCCTCAGGATTGTTCATGAGATCATTTTAAGGATTTGTCAAAGATAACATCTTCAGTATGTGCCTAGCGGGGGGGGAATGTAGTAAGAGGATCATGACAGGCTGGAAATGCCTATATGCGCATTGTGTCGCTAGATCGGGATATGGTAGGTAGGTTGTTAATATGGTGGTCCCTTTTAGGTCCCACTGATAATACGGCCTGTTATGTTTGGGGACCTCGAAAGCAACCACGCTTTTGACAGCCGACATGTATTTACAGAAGGCATGCAACACTCCAGCGAAAATCTTTGGCAAAGGCTATGTACAGCAGAGGTATTGAGGCACTCTCGGGTTGATGACTGCGACTGCAGGAGCGGCTCCTGGCCAAAGAGAAGGCCCCCGCGAGAAAGCTAAGGAGGTAACAGAGAAGATGGCTTACAGAGTACATCCGGATTGCAGGGGGGTTCGACTGAAATGTCTAGGCTTCTAAGGGCATGTTGGAGCTGGCTGGGGTAGCCATCCGGCTTGGGCAGGAGTCTCAAAAAGAGTGCGCCTTTCCGGCCTGTGAGCAAGACAGATTGTCCTTTCATGCGGTGGATGGATAAAATCCTGCATGACCCGACGAATAGTCTACTACCAGAATTCCCAAGGTTTGGGAGCATGCGATCATGCAGGATTTCGTCCATCAACAGCACCTCTTCAGATTGGAGTTGCAAGAACATACAAGAACAACTTGGAGCAATGCACCAGGAGTTCGCGGCCCTGCATCAGGAACGCATGTCGCTCGAGGAGCGTCTTGGCTTTGAAGCCTGAGAAGTTCAGGGCAATTACAACCAAATGGGGGTTTCTTACAATTAGGGCTAATTAGGGGTACTTTTATTTTTGGGGGTCCCTATAATCAGGATTATGGTATTTTGGGGTCTATGTGGGGGTCCTCCTATTTTGGGACACTACCAAATCATAGGGGTTCTCAGAATCAAATAAGACAGCTTTCAAGCGAAGGAATGTGGCTCAGAGAAGCACAGAAATGTGGCTCAGAGTTAAGAGCTTTCAGAATGAGCCGATCGGGAAGCGAGTCTTTGCTTTTGTCAGGCTACGCACACACCAAACTTGGACGTAGCTAGGGCTCCACGTAGGCCAGACTTCCAGCATCTGACTTGTGCTCAGTATATGATATACTCCCTTGTTCCTTACTAAGAACCAGACGAGACTACCAGCATGGATGAGGAAAGCTACCCTGAAGTGCACGTAGTCAGGAATCTGATCTTTACGGCAACAAAAAAATGTGTGCTGAACAGTTCTGGATCCGGGGATCTTTACGAGATTTGCCTGTATGATGTTTGGCTCACATCATCCACTTTGATATTTTAGAGGCAGCCCATGACATCCCACGGCTTTGCTCCACTTCTAAAACACTTTGTCTTCAATTCCCCGAAGTATCACTCTTTCCCCTTTTTTGAACAGGTCCCCCAATCCCGAACATTGTTGTTGAAGTTCCCCAACATAGTGGGTTCTAAGTGAAATGCTCAAAATGCGGCGGGGGCACGCCTTAGATGGGATGCAGCCTGGCCCAAGGAAGCTCCTCGAGGAGAACCAGGAAGTCCAAGATCGACAAGAGGCCTGCTTGTTGTGTGGCTACACATAAAAATTATATGGGCTGTTCTAAAAATTATGGGCCCTTGTTGGTTATAGGGAACTGCCCATATATGACCTAGTGTTCAGGGTGAAACAGGCTAACCTGGGTGCTTTCGGGAATTCATGTGTCCGTCAGGGTGCCCTGACTGGGAGACATACTGCAATTAGGGCCTATGTCCCGCAATCCCAAAATATGGGGTGTGGAAGGGTCGTCAGATTCACAGGCACAGATATTATTCTAAGGCTTTTGTATAAGGAAAGTTTTTGGGTGCGTGCGTCATGATTGTTTTCGATTTGGGGGAGTGCTTTATCTCCTTACTGAGAAGCATTCCGGTTTGTCTCTTTATTCCAATGCCCAGCATCCCACTCCCAAGGCCCACAATGCGTGCAGTGCTTTTCTAATCATTGCCAGCCAGACTTCGAACCCTTGGCTTGAAATTGTTGATACGTTCCCATTGTCTGAGCAACCCTTCTTGCCATATTATGGAAAAGAAAAATGATTTTCATCGTGACCCCCCCCAGCCTCTAAGTTCAGCCCCCCCATCGAGTTCCTGAAATCTAGACATTGCTAGCGCCAACGCTTGTGTCACGCATGGCTCCCGTGGACATTCTTGGTCTTGGGCTCGAATCAGTGGTGGCGTGCATGGCCACCTGCTGAAGCCCGCCAAACGCTGGGCTTTGCATTAGGAAAAGTTGAGCTACCTCTAGTAATCTTTCTTTAGAGTGTCCTTGTTGCTCGTCAGACTGCCCTCCCACTCATCCGTACTTTAACTCCAAGTCTTTGTTTGATTATGCATGTACAAAACTCGCGAACCCTTTGCATTTCCGGGAGGGCTAAGGTCTTCATAGCATATCATTTTGATTCGGTTGCTGACCACTGGTCATCGCCATGGGTTGTGCCCTGGCCGGGTCAAAGGGGTGCAACATGTTCTGCTGTTTTTGTGAGGTGTGCTTCTTAGGATGCGCAAATCTTTTCAAGATCTAGGAGTCTGGGTGGGTAGCTCTCACAGGTGGGTACTCTTGTAGGAGGCCTGCATAGACCTCATAGGACCCCCTTACCCATACGGGGTGCCATATCTTAGTGCTGTTCGGATCCCAAGCTTATGTGAGGCTGTTGTGCCTCAAGTTTGCAAGGCTTGCGAGGGATCCACGGCCCATACCTCCCATTCTTCCCCAGAAGACAACCCCTCTCTTCCCTGCTGCCATTCATTTCTAACAGCTTGCGTTGGAGAAGAACAGGATGGAAGCCCATGACAGGTGAGTAGGTCACTGGTGGAAACTCTTCCATAGCCATTGTATACCAGTACAAGAAAGTACAGAGATCTTATGGGAGCCCTGCTGGGAGCACTACGGAAGCAACCCACCTGTAATTGGTTTCTATAGGACACAGGTTTCTGATGGATCTCTCTTCAGAGCCTTTCATAGCGCCTTCTACTGCATCTGAACTTCCTGTATTCTGGGCTTCAACCTGTGAACACACAAGGAGGTGAAGGAGTGGTATGCGAGGGTATGCCGTTGCTGTTCATGAATAGGTTCACTAGATAGTGGTTTCCATTTTCTTTTCCATCATCCCAATAGAGCCCCAATATAACCCTAATATACTATAGGAGTTTCCATTTGATTTTCCATTATCCCAATATAGCCCCAATATAACCCTAGTATTACCCCAATGGTTCTGGTAATTTGAGGAAAAAAGCGATTCCTGACTCTGGCGAGTAAATTGAGAGCTTCAAGCTCTTTACATCATTCCCAGGTCAAGACCTACTGACATGTAGCCTTGTGACAGATCATCAGGTTCATTGTCTTGGGTGTACCCAAATGACAAAAGGATTCTGGGAGCCCACTTTCACAGGATTGGGTTCAGCATTTGAAGCATCTGGAGTTGAGAGGTTGGCGCGGCGCAGCCCCCACCCATCAAACCTGAGCTGTGACCACTCGACTCCCCGAAGTCTACACCTTGCCCTAAAACCCCTAAGCCTGAAAGTCGGACCACACCCTCAGCATCCCGCAGCCCTAAAGCTAGAATCCTAAAGCCCCTTCGCCCTGAAGTTCCAAGCCTGCTAAATCCTTCAAACTCCAGCAGCAAGGTCCCTAACCCTTAGTCCTGAAGCCCAAGACTCCAGCCCCAACCACCCAAATTCCAAACACAATCAAAGAAACCCAACGCACTGGCACCCTTCACCCTCCAAGTACCCAAACCCCAAGCATTCAGTATGCGAGACGCCCAAGCCCTGCGCTTCAGGTGCCAGCAGCACTGCTGTACAGACTGATCACACCCAGCCGGTGAAAGCTACAGAAGCGGGGCCGCTCGACATTGGGGGATGTTGCTCAATGGATATTTCTCCAAAAAAGGGTCCTTCTTGTACCCTGACTGGTGGGGGCCCTTTTTGGAGAAAGATCCTCAGGCCGCACAACTTTGTAAAATGAGGATTTCTCAAAAGGCGGGCCCATTTCAGCAACCCAAAACATTGTCTAGCACGGCGCTTTTGCTTGGATTGTTGAGGTTCAAGGTTTCGTGATTACAGGGTTGGCGATGGCAGCTTTGAGTTCTCAAGCGAAAGTTGGAGGTATAGGATTAGGGGATTTGCCTTGCTCATCAGGGAAATCGGCAAACCTGAAGAAAGGATAGTCTAAGAAACCGATAGCCTCTTTTCACATGCCAAATGCAGTTCCCAGATCCCTAAACCTGAAGGGTTTTGTTGAGCTGTAGATTCTGGAGAATGAAGTTCAGGCTTGGTGTGCCCAGTGAGGCAAGCTGGGCTATGGTCACACTAACCGCTTCCACAAACAATACACCCGGCTTATAATGAATAGCCCGCCCAGAAGAGCCCCCAACCCTGGAAGATCCCGGAAGGCTACTTGTACATAGGGCCAATGAGGATGATAGCGAATTAGGGGAGTTGTTATGAGAATGATAAGGAATTGATTTAGGGATCTCCTTTATTTTCACGTCCCTTATCGTTCTCAATCGCTTTCACAGTATTGTTGTTAGAAATATGTGAATTCAGTCCGGTTTCTAATTGATTCTATTCGATATTAATGAACTCGAGTTAGCTTGAAAACAGACTTTAATTTTTAAATGGTTTTAGTTGTTGGGTCTTTATTTGCTTATAAATGGCTTCCTACTGGATTGCACCTCCACTTTATATTTAGTTGGTTTGGAATTGCAATTCCATTTATTTCGTTGGTTCGGGGGAACTCCCCTTGCAATCAAGGGGTTTTCTCTATTTAGATACATAGGCCCTGATGCCGCCCTTCACAATGATCCGGAGGAACGTCATTTCTTGTTAGTGGCGAGCGATTAAATAAGACATTTGACATATTGAGCAATGAAAAGGCAGTTTTGTCTGTGGTCGATTGAGATGGGTCTTAGGAGAGCTGCGGATTTTGACTTCCGAAGTCGTCGTGGTTGAAGGCCTAGCCAGCAAACCCCACGCCCACCAAATCCCCTGGCACAGAGAGCTGCCAGCGACAGTAGCTGTGACCATTCCTGGAAAGCCACACTTGGGTGTGGGGACAGTTCCCCGGCCACAGCTTCCTTATATGACCATGGAACGCAAGACTGATTTTAACTGTAGTCTGAAAACATGCAGGCGCAATCTGTAGGGGTCAGAGCTTGAGGGGTTGATACAAGCCCTAAACCAAAGGATTTAATGCTTGGGGTGTAGATGAGGCACCGAATCGACTGGCTCACTGCTGTTAGCACTGCAACAGCAACTGTGCTCGCACCACGCCAGCACATAGGCCAAAATTCAGGAATAGGACGTCAGGGTTTGGAACTGCCAAGATTAGATTTTCCTGGCGGTGGTTAACTTCCCCCGAAACACTACATTTCACGGATGGCTTGTTCAGGCTTGAAATTAACAATGGCCATGCGGTAGAATGGGCGAGTGGGTAAGTGCGATTGCAATGACAGTCTCCAAAACACGAGGGTCCCTCGGATGATTCCCCTCAAGATTCGATGGGAATCTTACGTATGCTGTCAAATACTGTACTTTACTTGGCAGAGGCTCTGCTGTCAAGCACCCGTGTCGCTAGTTTTTTCCACACCAGCTTATGGTTTTTTATTACAAGCCCGGCATCCGACAATCCCCCTGTCCTGTGCCCCTGCTTAGACAATTGAGTCCAGAGGCTTGGCCACGTATGCCAGACACCTGCTCGTGGGTTTTTGAGGGTGTGGAAGCCTGTTGGGAGGATGGGACAAACCCTTCCGTTCAAGCAGTCTAGTTTCTGCGGACCGTTTTGCTTTCAATGACGCCCGCTTGATGGTCAATTCTCAGACAATCCCGTGCTACCATACTCAGAAACGAAGCACCTGGAGCTATGAGGTTCACAAGGAGGGGCTGTCAGAGACCCCCTTACTTTACCCCATTTTGCCCCTGCACCCTTTAATTTTAGTGGTTGTGGTGTGGAGTCACGAGGCCTGAGTTGAACCTCCGTTCCTGTTGAATCTGTGAACCCAGCACTGCACAGCCCACGACGCTGGCTCTGTGTTACAAACATACACACATCTTTACTTGGCAGCTATGTTCTTCCAAGCTTGGGAGGAGTTCCAGACGCAGGGCGCTGGGGTGAGCCCTAAAATGGTTGCAGGAGTCTGACATCCAGGGATGTATTTTGAAGGAATATTCCTCAACAACCCAAGCAGCCTTCACCCCCACGAGACCCTTGCATCTAGAGGCCTTACACAAGCTTGAATTCTCAGTTGGATGAGGACAAAGAGGTCAAAGAGGCCAAGGAGATTATTGGCAAGACGGCTGCAGTAGAGTGGCCCTCGGTCCTGCTGGCCGACTTGCAGCTGTGTAAGATGACAAAGATAATGGCAGAGGGTTCAACAACTTTCTCATGATCATAGTAATCTTACGCTTACCCGCGTCCAATTCAGGTTCAGCACGGCAAGTATTCATGATCATGCTGAGCATCGCCGGTGCATTTTTGCTTGCTCGTGCCTGCACCACGAGTGCTTTCTATCCGTCCTATTCTCACTTTCCTTGCAGCAGAACCCATATGCCCAAACCTGGTATCTCAGCCTTCTTTGCTGTTGTACACGTGGTGCTCATTTTTTGGTCAAGGCTTGTCTAGCCCATCCCTAGACAATTAGGTGGCAGATGCACATGGATCCTTTTCAATGTTCTGTGTGTCTTCAGTAGCTACAGGAGACTATTGGGATCCTAGCGTGCCAGACGCTGCAAACATTCCCATAGGGCTTGAGCCTCCAGAGGTTAAGTTCGGTGGGTCCATAGTGGGGTATTACTCAGGTTCGGGGATCTCCTCAGCCCCATTGTAAGAACTCGGGAGGGGCCACCTCCTCCTGCACCTGCCACTTCAATCTAGTCGCTTCGTGGTGAGTCTAAAGTATGCACCCAACCCGTTTCCTCAGCTGTCACTGACTGCTTTTTATCATCAATGCATCTTAGCCTCCGTCCCTTCAAGTTACAGAGAGGGGAAGCATACTACTACTATTACTATTACTTTTACTATTACTATTATTTTACTATTATTATTACTATTATTTTTGGTTACAGGAGCGCCTGAACAAATTAGCGCTGCGAACAGAGCGCTTCTGTACGTGACCTGACAAGGGTCCCTGCTTTGGTCAAAAGCCTATTCACTCAAATATCTCATCACCAAGGTGGCCCTTTAAGAAATCTACGGACGCACCGAAGTGATCCTTGATTTTGAGGCGCACCCTAGAGCCTAGACCTTATTTCTGACACTCCAAATCAACCAAGCTTGAACCTTGCTAAAGCTGTAGACGCTCTTCTGACGGGATAAGATGAGTCAGAAAGGGAATAGGGCATTAGAAACAGGGTAAATCTGGCTATCTTCCGGAGTAGGGAATCATGCCGTCCCCAAGCATCGCCTAGATTGCTGCACCTTTTAAGCCAGGTCAGCACCTCCGAAAGCAGCGAGATAGACGCTGCTCTGACATGGCTCTGATAAGGGACTTATATTGGGATTATATTGGGGTATATGGGGATAATGGAAAATAAAATGGAAACTACTATAATAATAATGGAATATATTAGGATTATATTGGGGTACATGGTGATGGCTGGGGCATTAGACAGGCTTGGGATTTAGCGTTGGAAGAATTATTTGAGATTATGCAAGGATTTCTCGGAGTTGTCGTTGTTTCAGGAATGTTCCAAAATTGGGACCCTTTGGTACGATCATTCTGGTTCTTGATGTGGAGTCTGTAGGTGACTTGACTTGCGACCTAGCCATTTCAACAATCCTTCTTGGGACATACCCTCTTAGCGCTTTGGCATTTTGTGCGTAGAGACTGGCATTTTAATGTATCTTACCTATATGAGGTCCTCCTAATGAGAATCTTCTTCAGAAGGGGTCAGAAGGAAGAGGTTATTAAATCATGTCACATGGTGACATGCGGAAAGCAAGGTTTGCGACGCATCCCTGCCAGTCTCAGCAAACCTCCGATTTATTTCCAGGTTGATGCTTAGACCCTCGCAAAATAGAAGTTTGCTTCCCTCAATTCAGAAAGTCAACAATTCTAAAGTTGATGAGGATTTCATGCCCAAGGTTCTGGTTCAGCTACTCCAAACTGGAATCCGTTGAGTCATTTTGCATTCAAACTGGGCCTAGAGTTTATTGGGGTTATATTGGGATAATGGAAAAGAAAATGGAAACTACTATAATAGGATATATATATATATATTAGGGTTATATTTCTAATCTAACACCCTGAACCCTAAATGTTGGGGTTATAGGGGACATCTGAGGATAGCGCCAATGACAAGGAGCGGCGTCAGTCCTGGCACTGCCACTCCCGCGTGGAGGACCACAGGGTCGTTGATGGGGAGTACAGCTCCTATTGTACAGGGTTAAGGGTTTAGGGCTTAGGGTTAAGGGCACACAAGTATACCAATTTTGTGTGGATACGGAACATAGAGAAGTAGATGCCCAAGGCGGCACTGGCATCAAGACATGTGACCATGTGACTGCGGAAGGCTTTTAAAAGCCTCCTATTTGCGCACGTGATTGGCGCCCATTGCTGCATAGGGTTACTTTGGCAATTTTGGAGGTAGTGGACGTGATATTGGTCAGTAGCGGTAGCAGACTACAGCAGCCGTTGAAGTGCCTTCTTGCATGAGCTACTTCCGAGCATGCACTGTGAGCCCATCTTCAGAGGACTATCCCGTCGGCCGCATGATTGAGCCCAATCGCAAGCTTCACGAGAAGCACGTGCCCTGATTCCTAAAGATGTTACCCTCGCTGCCGGCAAGTCATGGCCCGCACTGCTGCCCAGCCCAAACTTTCCACACACGGATAGCTTGAAGCCCCGGGCTTTGCCTTGACAACTTTCCGAGCCTCAAGCCAAGGTGCGGAGACTACGCGCATTCCTCAATGACGTAGATGCTGCGCCTTATATGTTTAAGCGCTACTTGGCATTGCCTGGTATGGTGTTCTGTTTCCTTCCCATGACTTTTGGGCAATGTGTCATCCCTTCCTCACCCATGAGCAGATCCAAGGTATGGTCCATTGCAAGAGACTTCACGACTTCGGAGACTCATGTATTTTGGACGACGAGGTGGCTCGGGAAGAAGCAAGAATCAGTAGTTGTTAGCTGGCTCCATCAAGCACCGTTGCATGCGAACTGCTAGCATGTTTCGGTTAATGAAGATTGCTCACGTAAGGTGGAGTGGAGGAGAAACACAGTGATGCTTCAAAGCAAGATCCATCTTAGTGTACTTCAAGATGCCAGCCTAGATTCCTAGCCGCCGTTTTCTGGAGTCATCAAGCCTAAATTAAACAGCATACCTATGGCCATGGGCGGCTCAATCCAGAAGCTAGAGCTGGTCCTGATCCCCAATTGAAAACACGCGGCAGAGTATTTAAGCGTGCGAAGCCTTGTGATCCCTGTATATCTCCAATGAGCGGATGATCCCTCTAGAGAACGCCTCCTTGCAGTTCTTTCAAACAGAGGTTCAAGTTGGAGAGACATATTTCCGCATTGAGTCCAGGTGGAGCAACACACAGTCTGACCCTGGCGCTCCGATTGCAAACGGCTTCAGGCCTTAGGCTTTTTTCGGCAAGGGGCTTCAGGGGCAGCAGGGTGGCCTCCCTCAGCCAATTTGGGGTGGGACTTGTTTGGTTGGCTTGGTGGTCAAGAAATACAACACAGGTACCAAAGATTCGGTCTGAAGTCTACTTCGGAGCTTCGAGTCCAAAACCCTATTCCCTGACGTACACACCTAAGCTTCTTGCCAAAGGATGAAGGAGGACGACTTTTGTGGGCTGAAGGCATATTGCTGATGTAGGAGCTTCCCCAACACACGGGCGTTAGCTCCCGAATGCACGGACGAGACCAAGGGAACCCTTGGGCAGCTTCATGGAGCGTCCAGAACCACCCCGATATTTTCATACATGCTCATCTTCCAGTACGGAAACAACTCTCACACATTTGGTAGATTCTATGGAAAGTTAGGGTTCCGGGAATTTCCACCATTATGCACTGGGGAATAGCTAAATCGCGGCACCTCAATCTTCGTTTCTATGGCCATGGACTTCGGGAGATCTTGGAGTCTTCTTGGTGAATTGCAGTGCATGTTCTTAGTATGTCCCTCCAGGCCTGAACCCGTGGCTAAAATCCGCCCAGGAAGAAGAGCTGGCTCACCTACACCCAGCAGAGGAAGTAGGTCTGAGCAAGATCAGGCTCACGCCGGCTCTGGCACAACTCTGATCCTGGCACTTTCGACATAACAGCCGCTGAAACCGAGGAGCACAAGTGGGCTGGTAAATTCGTACAGTGCTTCAACGGCTCTGCTTTTCCCATTCCTAGTAATTAATTAATGCTAGTCTGCTAGTCACCATCCCCCAATGCTTGTTATGCGACAATCGTATTCTGGAAACATACTTGCATATGAGCCCTAGTGACAAGCCCTCAAAAAAGCTCTGCAACCATATGCGGCCCCAATCATCTGCAGCGCTGTCTTTTCTGGAAGTGCCATGATTCAGAACTATGAACATGTGCTCTTGACAGAGGGTCCGCTAACTTGGTGTCGCTTTGGGTTTCGAAGGGATGGCCACCGGGCGCAAAGTGTTTGATCCACCTGGCAAATGATGCGCTGTGAGTAGTTCAGTCTCGTAGGGCTCTGCTCATTGTATCTGGATGTCTTGGGACTTTGTTGGGTCTTGGGCAACATCAGGAGAGGCACGAGGAGGTGATTGAGTGACCTTAAAAAGACTGGATGGAGCATCACTGAAGAACCCGCCACTTAAGAAGTAAGACATGTTTCAAATGGTTTTGCTTGGTTGTCTTGCTTGTGTGTTGACGGGGCACGGGGCTTCAGGGTCCTGAGGTTAGGGGTTTGTGAAGTTCAAGGTCGATATCTGCGACCACGGGGGCCTCCCAAGTATGCTTCCTCAGCCCCGGAAGCTGCTCATTTCAGGACTACTGCTTACTGCTTAGCGGCAAGTCCATGGCAAGCTTGGGCTTCTGCAATCTGGCGTTTCCCATCATGGTTGAAGTTCAGACTTTAGGTACAGGCTGAATCATTGGAGCATTGGGATCCGCAAAGGGGTGTCTCTTAGTCAGAGGTCCCTCAAAGAGCCTTCTCGTGTTGGACCAAAAGACTTCTGAGTGTGTTGCGCGGATGGTCCTTAATCCCCCTTATATGGTAATTATATAGTTTCAGTTATATCGTAATAATATAGTAAAAAAATATTATATGCGGAATCCCTAAGTCCTGGGCAAGCTGCTCTTGATCGCTGTAAGCAAGGTTGTGTGGAAACCTTGGAAAAATCGGTCCCTACCAGAGCTTCCCAGACATCATCCTGGATGTACACGGCAACCTTACCTCCGTAATCCAACAGATGCTCAAGAGTCAGTGTCACATCAAGCTTTGAAGCAGCTTTACATATGGCTTATCGCGGCTTTTGATTTCTCTTATGTCAACGTTAGTGTGTGGATTCAGTAGATTGCTTTCATTATAGATAACTGCAAGTATCAGTGTTGCTCTTTTTGCGAGTGTAGTTATTTGATTATCATGGCCAGTACAGCTGGAGCCCTTGCTGCGCCACAGCCTTGCCAATTGTGCTCAGGCTCTGGGCTATTCAGCGAATATCTCTTCCCTATACTCCCCTTTGAGCCCACCAAAGAATGTTTTAGAATGCGGGTCCCTAGAAATGACACAGACGGGCAAAAGTTGCGTTGGGACCAACAAACCCCGGAGCCCTAACCTAGACCTTGTTGGACATGAATGTCTGCCAGGCAGGAGGAGGTACTGTAAAACAAGAACAAAGCATCTCGTGTCCCTTGACCATGTAGAATACGAACGATACCACGAAACAGCTTTGAAGCCCCCTATTTCGGGAAACTACCAAATAACCCCTATATAACTCAGTTTCCATTTCATTTTAATTGTTCTTTTCCACTTGATTCTCCATTAAAGGGGTAATATCCCTATATACCCCTTGGCCCTTAAAGGGACCTAGGGTTTCCATTTCATTTTCCATGTTCTTTTCCATTTGATTCTCCATTCTTGGCCTTAAACTTTGCCTTTTGCTGATTTTGGGAAACCCTTAAACCCTAAAATGCCCCAATATAATCCCTATATAATCTCTAAGAAAACCCCTATGGCCTAAATTTTGCCTTTTGCCGGTGGCCTAGAGCTACAAAAGTGGACTGCCTGAATCAAGGCTTTAAAAGCTGTTAAATCGGGCGCGCACCAGTCCCAGGATGTCTCCAAAAGTGTCGGTTCAGCGGGTTTTGGGGGGTAAAGGCTCTACAGGGCTAAGGAGTGAGTAGGGGGGCTTAGGGGCTAAGGGTACAGGTATTAGGCTGGTGAGAGACTAGTAGAGGTTGGAAAGGTATGCTTGAAGTCCTTCTAGAGCACTAGAATTTTTTTCTTGCCCCAAGTATGATGCCAGGTTGAGGTTTCGAGTTTGAGGTTTAGTGTTTCGGGTCTCTTTTCCTAGAACCACTCACTTGCTGTTGCAAGATGATGTTTGATTCACTCTACAAATCCGCTGCGCAAGATGCATGTAATGGTATGAGGTACTTGGGGAATCTGAGGGGTTGGGTCGCGAGTACAGGGACTCTTGCTCCATGGGGTTCCTACATGAATAGGGAGGTGGTGAAGTGTCCCTGCAAGGCTTCCTAGCAAGGCTTCCTTAATGAGAGGCTTTTGCATCTTGGAAGCGACGTCGCGAAAGAAATCTAGTCACATCAGACTTTACCCCACTTACGCGCCTTCCTCTTACTGATTGCTATGATCTTCGGTATATTGCCTATTAGACTTTCAGCCAGCATTAAGGGAGTAGACGCAGAGGTCCGGAGGCCTTGGGTTTTGCAGATGGAAGTCTTGCATACCACCAGAGCCGTCAATGTGTCTTGAACTCTGGCGACTGTTGCTGCGCACCCGTTGGATGCATTCAACTGTGCCCGCTGGCTGGGTGCCACGGAAACCTTCGCGGTGACAGCCCGACAGTGGCGCGGGTGCTTCCTGAGCAGCTTATAAAACGATGAAAGATGCGGCAGGATCAGCCGTGCTCGAACTGCTCTGATTGCCTGAATGGAGACGTGCTTTCGTGCGGAGAAACTTGGTAATACCTTGCATGACAGCATGACAACAAGAACTCAGAAACAGCTGAATCGTACATGTGAAGCCGACAGTTTGGAGGTAAGCACAGTTTTCCCAGAATCCCGAAAGCTTCATTCATGCCTGGTTTTCCTTACCTGGCCCATGACAGTATATGCGATTCATGTTGAGGCACAACCTACCCAAACCGCAAGCTCTGACCCCAATCCTTAAGTCCTGAACCCTCAAGTCTAAGATCGGAAATATGGCCCTTAGCTTTGTTGAGGGGGATTCTAGAGGCCCAGAAGGGTACTGATAGGGTATGCACTAGGTCTTATAGACATTAGACCCAGCAGTGTGGAATTCGATGCAAGTTGCTCCGTGAAGAGCTCGCTCCCAAGGATCCAGCGCACGCAACTTGTTTAGTAATACTGGGGACTCAGGACTTCTGTGAAGATGTCTACCAGGGGATCGGGCACACTTCCCCAAGTTTCAGGGCCAACCTGACAACCACGTTCGTCAGAGTGCCGAGGCTTGCAGGTTTTGGGGCCCAGGTTTCCAGCGGCGGTTTCAACGGGATTTAGTCGCCGGAAAGTCAGATGAACCTTGCAAGAGGGGCATATACATACATACATACATATATATATATATGTACAGAATGAATATATATATATATATGAGCCCG
>CAJNIZ010017958.1:17865-90656 GCA_905231905.1 Symbiodinium pilosum
GTGGTGGTGGTGGTGGTGGTGGTGGTGGTGGTGGTGGTGGTGGTGGTGGTGTTGGTTGTGGTTGTGGTGGTGGTGGTGGTGGTGGTGGTGGTGGTGGTGGTGGTGGTAGCGGTGGCTGTGTCAGCAGCTCTTGTGGTGGGCGCTGGCAGCTGTTGCGGCAGTGGTGATGGACGGCAGTGTGGCTGCGTCTGCAAATAGCACTTACGTGGGAAGGCGACATACACTTTTATAGATGCAGGCGAGCTCACTTCTGCACATTCGGGGCAACCAAAGTATCTGGGGCCCGAAGTATCTGGGGGGTCGGGGGCTGGCGCCCGGTATGCCTTCGATAGTTATGGGGCAAATGGGGCGAGAACACTTGTTTCTAAAAAGCTAAGATTTGCCAACGGTGTGCGCAAGTTCACTTTTGCGTAAAATCTTGTTGGGTCATTCGCGACGACGTTTTGCAAAAAGCCTTTCTTGTCCGCAACAATTGCATTCCCGCTCTGTATGAAAGACGCCCGGTAGGACAGCTTCGCCGATTGCTCAGCACCTCAGGACGGTGCTGCAAATGTTCTGCCTAGGCGACTTTTAGCGGGGCTGCCCTTTGAAGGTGATTGTGCAAACTCCACCTCCAGATTGCGCCTTGTAACTTCAATGCAATCCCTTATTGGCGTTGGCATTTGCCAACTTAAGTCCAGCTCATTTGCCGACGATGGGGCTTGCGGTGCGGAGCGCTGCGCTCACGGAGATGTCTCACACATGTGCAAGGTAGCAGTGATTGTGTAGTTTCAAAAGTCAGGGCCAGTATAGGGCGATGATATTTGTAAAGCATATGAAAGAGTTTGGGACCGTAGGACTACAGCTTGCAGCCAAATCAACCCCTTCAAGCGACGTTCTGCAGGAATCCAGTTCTGCCTTAGGTTTCCATACACCTTCCTGCTATTTCCTGCTCTGCGCGCAAGTAGAAACTGTCCCCTTATACTCAGCACCCCGTAGTCTGAATAGGCCCCCAAAAATAAGAGGTTGCCTGTAGCGATGTAGCAAGGTGGCAAAGTGTTTCACACTAGGGGTGTGAGTGTAACATAAGGGCACTAGCTCTGCCCTATGCATTTCAGAGGAATGCCAGAAAGGGCCCCCAATCCCGAATTACCTCAAGTCCTCTCTCATGGCTTGATTAGAATGTTACCGTGCTTAGGAATGAGAATGTCTGTGTGTGGGGAAACCCAGGAATTATGTAGGAACTCGTTCTGAATGATCAGCATAGCGGCTTCACAGTTTGATATCATCGCTTTGATCACTGAAGCCTGTTTAACAGTTAGCGTTGCCAGGGTGACTTTTGGGGGTGGTTCTAAACAAAGCTACGACTAAAACCCCACACCCTGCACTTTTGAGGGAAGCTCTTGCCCTAAATCCTCAACCTTGCGGGAGGGCCACCACAAGGTACTCATTTCCGAAGACCACGAGACGATTCCAAGTAGAAAAAGGCCTGGCCCTACATGTTTGAAACCTAAAACCTTCATTCAGAGCTCGCTACAGAGATCACTGCTCACTCTATCGCGGCGCCTAACCTACCCTGTGAAACAGTGTCATGGCGCTGCTAAAGTTACCGCATGCTCCGCCTAGATGTGGCTCGGAGTTCCCCTTTAGTTGCACTCTGGCAAGGATCATGTGACCAGCTGTTGATCAGAGAAGTAGTCCCCCATTTCGTCAGGAACTGTCAAAAATGTGGAGAATTACTTTCTGAGTACTCGCCCAAGTGTTTAAAAGATCAACAGCTCTAGAAGGAGCCCCACATGGCAACAGTTGTTCGTTGTGGCGTTTGCGCCTTCTTGCTTAGGCGGGGAACTCGGTCCCGGAGCTTGCAGCATTTTGTCCATTACATAGCTTAGACTGCTGCATCCTTCGAAAAAAAAATGGCCGACAAAATGACGAGATTCTAGCCCCTTTGATGGCCTGAGGAACGATTCTGCGGGGGGGAAACAAGTTTTTGGCCTTCCGGAAAAATCTTGCTGGGGTTTGCTTCTGCATGGGGCGCACAGGTACCATTCTACGATTCTCAAGGTTGAGGGCAAGTCTTAGAACTTTTCGTCACAGAAAACACTGCAGAGGACATGGGATACTCTGAGGCAAGTGTATGTATGTAGTGCAGGCGGCATTGGCTGGCATGGGTGTTTCTTAAAGTCTGGGTCCTTTCAACGTTCCCAGAGAGCAAAATCCTTCGATAAGACACTGTAACACGGATCACAGTTTCGAGAACCGTGGGTCAGTGCCGGTCACATGCCTGACGAGGTTGCGGACGTTCATGAGGCTGAGGGCCATAAACTCGCGCAGCAACGGTGTGAAAGCTCTACCAGCATGGGGACTAGATGAAGGTTCTTTTGGTCTGGTCCTAGTCCGGTCCATATCAGGATAAGCTCCATGGGTCCGCGAACTTGGGGAGGTTTATGGTTTTGCTCTGACAGCCCGATTCAAACCCTAAACCTCTTATGCCGTCCCTAAGACATAAATCCCCCTGCCGGGGCTAAGGTATTCCTCTGATACTCTGCTAAAGGCCCGAAGCAAGACCTTGTAGTACAGCTCTGGCCGTCTTGACAAAGGGTGTGCTCCGGGATCTGAAGGGTTGTCGCCTTCGCTACATCTTGCATGTCGCTTTGGGAGTGCTGAAGCTGCGCGCCTGCTGCTGGAGCCCGATGCTGAAATAGAAAAGCCCTCCAGCAGTGGCCAAACTCCACTCCACTTGGAAGTTGTTCGGCTGCTGCTGGAGACCAATGCTGAAATGAAGAAGGCTTACAAGGGCGCTACATCTCCAATGTTGCTGGCTTCTTTCAGAGGCCACGTGGAAGTCGCAAGGTTGCTGTGGGAGGCC
Source organism: Symbiodinium pilosum (assembly GCA_905231905.1). Classification (NCBI taxonomy): domain Eukaryota; class Dinophyceae; order Suessiales; family Symbiodiniaceae; genus Symbiodinium; species Symbiodinium pilosum. The sequence continues at coordinate 20,714 of CAJNIZ010017958.1, forward strand.
AACGGTGACCACTTCAGAGATGGCGCAACTCAGATGCGCATGGCTTCTCACGAAGGGCACGTGGGAGTGGTGTGGTTGCTGCTGGAGGCCACTGCCGAAAAGGATCATGCCACGGATGATGATGGCAAAGCTCTGATGGCAATTGCTCGCAGGGATGCCGTTGTGAGGTGGTTCGCTTGCTGCTAGACTCTGCTAGACGCCCGTGCAGACAGGGATGAGACGGATAGCAATGGCGCAACTCCCTTGTTCCTTGGCGGCAGAAAAGCTTGTCGCCTCGGGCCACGTGGAGGGCATTTGCATGCTGCTGGAGGCCAATGCTGACGAAGATCAGGCCGCCAATCATTGCGCAACTCCAACTTGCATGGCCTTACCAGACCAAGCGTGAGCTGCACAGCTTCAGTCAGGCAAATGACGTGCTGTGCAAATTATCACAACGTCACGCGACCTGGGCCCTGTTTCATGTAGTCACTTCCAAACTTTGCTTCCTTTCACGTTCTGGAATTATGAATAAGAAGGCCAGGGCTTGGTGAGGTAGTCGTGATGAGACTGGGCCAGCTGGTGGTGCGCTAACGCCGAGAAATTGTTGGCATGTGAGCTTTATGCCGCCCGCGTGCAGCATGCGAAGGAATCCCTCTTACAGTAAGCTCACGGCAGGTTTACAGGGCCCCTGAAGCCTCAGCTCCAAATCCCTCAAATTCCAAACCTTCAAGTAGCCAGCTACACCAGAGGATACGGGCCCTGAACCTCAAGGACTACAGACCTGGATCAGTGCGAGTGACGTTCTTGTACAGGCTTTCCAGAAGTCTACCATGCCACACCTTAGGCACACCTTGAATTATTGGTCTATTCGTCGACGCCTCTATATGCTAAACTCACCCCCTGTCTGGCACATGTGAATCCCCTTACACCTTAAACCAGAAGCGCGAAGCCCTAAACTCCAGAAGCCGATCTGAGCCCCATCCTGTTTCAAAGCCTGTAAACCCTAACCCGCCAGCATCTCCACCGGCGGCACTCCGAGCTTTCCCAGCTTCGGCGCCGAAGCGATGCGTCCAAGAGGCATGCCGATTGGCTGACTACAGCTGGTGTGTCTAAAGTAGTGACTGCTGTTAAGTCTATACAATATCAAGAGGACCAGATGCAAATTGCCGAAGATTTTCCATCAGTATCGGGAATCCATGGTGTTTCCTCCAAGTGTACCCCTTGGCCAAGGTCATTGCCATCAACCTCAAACGAACTTAAGATTCATCAATAAGTCATAGGGAACCTTATACCACCCTGAGCCATATGCAATACACCCAACCCAAATCCAGAAAGTTCTCCCAAACTTTTAACCCACCTGTTAAGCCTTGAGAGCAGGCAGGTGGATGTAGTCCATCAAGAAGAGATCCTTAAGGTGCGCGAGGAGTTGAAGGCCGAGAGAGGTTTGGGGCTTAGGGATTTGGGGGTTGCGCAAAATTAGAGGTACTTTTCTGGGAGCCCTTAGAATAAGGACTATAGTATTTTGAGGTTTACATTGGAGTCCCACAGTTTGGGAAACTATCATTTGTGGCGGGGCGGGAAGGGTTGTACAAATTGTGGGTTACAATGTAGGCCTCAATTTAGTGTCATCCCTACTATATTGTGAATGGAGGAAACCTTGCACCACCCTATCCACTCAATGCCCTAGAAGATGCAGTATGCGGCAGATGTCGGGGCTTTTGGGGCCCGAAACTTATGCTTGGAGGGGTTGAGACTTGTGTAAGGATTGGGGATTCGTGTCTGAGGTTGTTAGGACAGTGTTCCGCTGGTAGTTGCAGTCACCATTGTTGGCCAACAGTTGTTCAGATGATCCTGGCCATTTTTGCTGGGAGCATGTCATTTTGCAAGATGACCTGGAATTCTTGTTTGCGTCTACTTCTGCAAGCGCGCGCGTGATGCCACCTTACGGGAATGCTGCAGCAACATCATGTTCCCAGCTCTTGTCTCCATTTGGCTTGCCATTGCCTGGCAACGTGCCAGACCTGAAAGAACACGGGTTATACCACCAGTACGCATAGGCAATCATATGCCGCATTCCTGAAGTCATGTCACCTATGTGAGGGCAATCTCAGACTTGACTGACCTCATTGTGCGAAAGAGTTTGGTGCTAGAGCCAGGACTTTAAAATCTCATGCCAGAGCAGTTCTCATGTCGAACCTGAAGCAGCTCTTGGGGTACAAGACTTCCTACGATTCTGAGCATGACTCAGCTTGAAATTGGGCGTCTGGGATTTGCGTATGGGTCAGGCTTCACAAGATAAGTTCTCAAACTTGTTCAAGCGTGCAGCGTGCTTATGGAGGGAATTTGGCTTTCTTATACTACAGAATACCCCCTTATATGGGCCCTAACTTCAAGCCCTCAAAGAAGTCTGAAGCTGCTTGATTCTTATGTTCCAAAACTAGGGGTCCTTACCTACCGCGAAATATGATACTGGTTAATATTTCAATATGGGAGACTTTTCTGGGACCCCGGGAATCCCATTTGGTAGTTTCCCAAAATAAGACCCCCCCCATCTAGACACCCAATTACCAGAATCCTTATTGTTGGGACCCCAAAATGGTTGCCCTGATTTGGGGAAACCCCCACTAAAATTTGCAAGGCCAAGGAGGTGAGCCTCGCAGAGGCAATCATCTCTCGTAGGGCTTTCTGTCAATTCTGGGCTTCTAGAGGGGGAGGGAGGTAAGCCAGGGTTGCAGACTTCTCTGGGGGGCTTGTCAGCATTACAGAGGTTTAGGGTGTGGGAGGCTTGGGATTTTTCACTTCTTTTCCAGCGGATCTGTTCTCTGCTCGCTGTCAAATAGAAAGACGGGATGCCTGGCAACTTGGGAGGCAAAAGCACGAAGCCAATTTGTCCGAAGAGTTCTTGTGTAACCAATTGCATGCGGCTTCTGCAAGGTGATATGGATTACAGAGGTTCTTTGGCGCCTGAACCAATGTGCTAGGTCGTGTTGCCAATGCATGCGCAGAACTGCCATCGAGTTTGCGTTGTTCCAGGGTACTGTACTTCACGTAATCGTAGTCTCTCAAGAATATGGGTTCCTCTTGATACTTGTGCAAGGCGTTGCAAACAAAGGAATGGCGTCATTTTGTGGCTTTTTGAGGTGAGGGGTGCCTTCACGAAGTTTGAGCAAGACACGAGAATCACCAAACCAATCCAGGGCTGGGATATGGATTTGTGAGGCTTGCTTGTCACTCGATTCATTCCTTCGAGTCCGCTCTTTCTGCCGATATACCGTGAAACTAGGCTTTGGGCAAGACTAGCGCTTGAGCAATAACAGGGTGTTTTTGGTGTTGACTTTGAGACTACTGTGCAGAAAGACCGTTCCTCATGATGCTAGTTGCAAGTGCAAGTTTCAGCTGCTCGAAGGTAGAACTCCTGCACAGGAGCTGCTGCAGCTAAACCCCCTGCTCGCAGTGCTCAACTTAGATTTGCACTGTGTCAGGTTCGATCGCGCCGAAAATCGACTAGTGCGGATGCCAAGGGGGCGGTGTTAGATGGCAGGCGCCTGGGAACAGCCAAAGATTTGAGCCCTTGCGTGTGAAGGTCAAAGGTTTGCTTCTTCTACAGTGGCCTTCCGGTTCTTTTTTGTTCAGCCCAGAGTTGTTTTCTGCATCTCCACCCTTCAGAAAAGCTCATAGTTAGGAGGATCAACTCTCGCATCACCTCTGCGCATCACCTCTGAATCTCAAAGTCATGAGTCATCAAGATTCATCAACCTGCCCTGCAAGTACCTGGTTGCCCACGGAGTCCAGAACGTGGAGCTCTGCAGCTGGGCTCATGCACACCTCTCTGAGAGGTCTTGCAGTTGACTCACAATCCTTGGAGTCCAACTTTGCCCAAGCGTGCGTCATCAAAGAAGCAAATTCCTGCTGAGTGGCGCCCCTAAAGCAGCAGCCACACCCACACAAAGCTGTGTTGAACTCAGAGCTGCATGTAAACCAACTGAATGCCAGGCTTATTCGCTTTCACCTGCAAACTGAGCCTTAAGCCATCAATGTCCCTCAATCCTAGATCTGACCCCTTAGCCACACACCGCTTGAGACTGCCCCTCACATTGTGGCTTATCCCAAATTCTGCATCCTTGACCTTGGGTATGTCATGGCCAGAAGTTTTTAGATTCGGGTGTCTCGAGTCTCAAGGCAGCTTTTGACGTTGCCCGGGGAAAATTTCTATCATATAAGATAAGCACCAGCAGGAGCACCGAGTGGATTCCTATCATCTGGCTTTAGTCCTTGCTGTAACAGCTAACACACAGGGGAAGAGGATTTAGCAAAACTCTGTAAACCTTGCAAGTCATCCTGAGCCGTTGGGCAGGCGGCGAATCTCGGTCATACAGGCAGATTTGGAGGAACAGGCCTGGGAATCCGGGAAGCCAGCCTTGCCACTGTGGCCATGAATACATTGATGACCTACTGTACCATTGGGCTCTTCATGTGATGTGCATCGTTGTCAGGATTTGTTTGATCTGTGCAGGACCTCGCAACTAGTTCCGCCACTTGTCATGGAATGTTTATGTTCTCGCAAGATGATGAGAAGGGTGGACCTATGAGACGATGGTTCATCAGGACCATGGCCCCTTATCACATACCGGTTTGACTTTCTCATGCTGATGACGTCTTCAGTTCTTACCTTGCGCCAGCAGCATCCGGCTTCCTCCCTTTGCTCTGCTGGTGATTCAGGCAAAGCAGAGCCTGGAAGAGTTGCGCAAAGAAATCGCTGCGGAGGCTTTACATGTTGCGTGGCGCTAGATGCGGGTTTCGTGATCCTCAAGGAAGATTGGAATTCCTCAATTTGTACCATACGTCTGCGACAAGCGTACCTCCGCAAACTCCTGCCCTTGGAGCCTTTGTAGCCAAGCATGAGACAAGAAGAGAGTGTCTTGCTGTCGGGGGCTTTTTGATGCCAACCATGGCCACCGCATTTCTAGGAATATACAAGGGACATGATTTCGAGAAATGTCTTACACAACTGAAAGGAGAAGGCTCTTGCGGAGGAGCAAAAAGCAGTTCTGGCCGAGGCAGGATCACCACGGGGCATCAAAGCCCTTCTCTAGGAGCCACAATGGAATTTCGGGTGATGAAGGGGCCCGGGAATAGGTGAGAGTCCGACCAGAAAAATGACGGGGCTGCAAGTTGTTGTTAGTAGTCTTGTTAGGGTTCATTATGCTGCCTGCCTTATGTTCGCTGAAATCAGCATCTAGCTGGCGCCTGCTGATAGCTCTAGATGTGATGACTGACCTTTCTTGCCAGTTCTTTTTTGGACGCCCGACACCATCTGAACACGCTCCTGTCTGGGCCTGGAGACTTGGCCAGAATTTCTTGTGCATGGCAAAGAAGATGGAAAATTAGACGGAAACTGGGTTATAAGTCAACAGACCTCAAGATGATCTTATTGATGGTCAAGGCATCGACCGCTCCAGATGGATCTTGCAAGAATTCAGGCGTCATGGATACTGTCAGTCACTCGGCCATGTCCTCGAAAATATTCAGAATCCTTTCATCCAGGTGAGATAGGCAAGTCGTAGCCATCATCAGCCATGTCCACGGATCACAACTTGTTCTAGGTCCAAGGGCATGAGGTGATGTTCGATGATGTTGGTACCTACCGAATAGTGCTTAAGTGCACAAAGCCACCAGACCACCTGGAAGTCATCCCTGGACCTCCCGAAGACTTGCACGGGATGTTTGTAGGGAGGACTTGGAGAGAGCCTTGTACTTAGAGGCCATGCTCCTCCTCCTCGCTAGTAAGACTAAGAAAAAGCATGCCCTGTACATGTGTCTGGATAGTTACAGATTTCTGTTCGCAGGCTCGACCACCTGTACATGATCACGTTTTCAACCCTACCTTCACGAAGCTTCAAGGGAAGAGCCTAAGAGGAAGGAGCAAGGTTGGACCTTGTCCTTGGACCGGTTTTGCGATTAACTTTTGCCTGGTATGGACAAACCCTAGGAGGGACGTGATCCGCAGAGCAGTGTTACCGTCTCCTGAACCCCAAACACAAACATCCTAGTACCCGAGTCAAGAAGGCTGCTTCCCCAACTCTCCCAGTCTCTGTCCTCCCTTCTGGCCGAAGTCCTGCGTACATGGGTAGTTGTAGCATCATAGACAGTTCAGCAGTCTTTTCTCACGTCTGTAAATCATCTGTCCTTAACTATACTACCTGCAGGGGACTGCAAAAAAACGCTCCAGCTATTCGGCCTGTAAGCCCTAACCTACAGTGCCTGGCAGGCTCAGAAGAGAGCGCAGGAGGAAGAAGCACTACAGAAGCAGGATGCGGGGTGGGATGGGGACTCAAGGATTTACACCGCTCAAAGCTTGGGTATGTCACACCTGTGGGATCTTCCTCGTTTCCTGTAGCAGCCACCAGGCTTGTTCCGCAACTGCTCCGCAATTTTGTCAAACCAATACCATAAGGCCAGAAGGCTCAAACTAGAAGTTTAGCCTCATGCACGACTGACTTTCTAGATGCATCAGCCCGGAGCCCAGAGCCCTCTAAACTCTATACCCTGCATAAAAACAGGGACAGGTTTTGAAAAACCGCGAGAAAACACTACCTGATGTTGTTAGCACCAAAAAGGTTGCCATTCCTATCTCGGCCTGAAGTGGTGATCACAGTCATAGTGAGGAGACAACCAGGAATGACACGGAGCAGCTTCTGAACCCAGATGTAGACCAGTAGCAACATTCTTCAGGGAAAATCTCCTACACGCCGAGCCCTCTGCCCGCTGCTGAGACCATTTCAGCCAAAACCTGTAGACACCCCCACTACAATCACTCCTCTAGTCCCTTGGGGTACAGACCTTGGATAGGGGTTTTGGCAAGATGCTACCATGCCCTGTACTTCCTGAAACGAACTACAACACTTAAGCCAAAGGCAGACCCCTACTATAATGAGCTAGCGTCGATATTAGCCTTATTAAGGGACCCTTAACAGTGGACAGAGGGGGCCCTTCTGGTTGTTTGGTATAGTCCCTTATAAGGAACCCATGTCCAGTACTTATCCGGGCAACATTGACTGTAGACTGTAGCTCATAGAGCTGACATGCAACAGTTTCAGTACGATCTCAGGCGATATTCAAAGTATTCAGAGTATTTCTCTTAATAAGATAGCATGCTAGTAGCTCTAGCTACAGTTAGACAGCTGCAGCCCTTGACAGGATCAGAGTCGTAGCAAGGATCATACGGCTTGCTACTCGTGTTCGAACACGCACAGCCTAAATCCCTGACACATAGTTGCCCTATACCCCCAAAGCCCTTCAAGCTCTCTTACAACCCTGACACGCCCTTCACCTCGCCCTTTATCCCCATAATTCCGGGAGCTGACCGCTCGTGACAGGAGCAGAGCCTCCTCTGCAAGGAGGAGAGCGCCCTCCGCGCAGCTGCCGCAGGAGCCGCAGCTGCAGCAGCGGCTGTGGCGCGGGGCTGCGCTGAAGAGGCGCCTTGGGTTTAGGGAGATGGGGTTTGGGGTAAGGTTCAGGATTTAGGGTTTGGAGTCAGGGTCAAAGCTTAAGGTTTAGGTGAGTTAGGGTTCGTCAACCCTCAGAAGCGTTCAACCCTCAGTTCAAGGTGTGGGGTTTCGAATTGAGGGATTGGCGATGATGCCTTACAGCTTGGGCACTGAATTCATGTTTCGTGTTTGTTCCCATGTTCCCATCACATTTCTCATGGGCGCGGTGATTGCTTTTGCGGTTTCTGTCCCTGTGTTTACAATCACTCCTAATTACGATGGCCGCTATCATTATCACGTTACTAGTTGAACTGCAGGGAGTAATTTGTTTGGAAGATAGTGTTCGTCAATGAAGCATAGGGAGCATATATTCCTATCCCATGAGGGTTTGAGGTGGTTCTGAAAAGATTGGATTCGAGGTCTTCAGGCTCGAGTAAGGGTCTTGATCAGACCCTCAGAGCTGGCACAAGTGACCCCTAACCTTTGTCCAGTTACTTGCTACATGAGTTTAATCTCAAGCCCCAAACCTCAAAACCAAGGCTCTGAGCTGCTAAAGCGTCTCTGATTCAAGACAAGGCCCTTGCCATTGCAGCTGCAGCAGCAGAAGAAGCCGCTGCAACTGAACGCTACTTGCCAGCGCTGTAGTTGCAAAGGCCTGTGCCAAAGAAGAAGCCTATGTTTAGATGGATAGCCTCCCACATCATGGCGGTACACAAGCACAGTGGAAACTACCATCCTGCAAACTAGTCAACTAGTCTTCCAGTAATCAGCTTCCACCAGTTTTTTTTTTGGACGCTTTGCACGCGGTGCAAGGCTTCTATGAGTTTTCGGTAAACTTGTTCAGGTTGATTCTATACCGTGCATGATCTCCACAAATCTGGACCAGCCTTAGAGAAACAGGACTTCTGGAGGAATCCTTTTTTAGCCTTAGTCACACTCAGCCAAGCCAGTCCAGTGTGAGCCGAGAGCGCGCATCAAGTTTCAGTCTCAGGTGTACTGCTTGTTAAAGATCATGTGAGGTAGCCGTGTCATATGGCTTTTGTTTGGGTGCAAGGTTCCGTAGGAATACTGATGATTTACATGTTGGGCATCTTTTGGGTGAACAACATGCGTAGACGCTCATTACTTCTTGCATAACATTTCCATATCCGTCGAAGCCTATGTCTGTGTTCATGATAATTCGCATCGTTGTCATTGGCGTGCCCATTGCAGCTTCTCCAGCTACAGCTTCAGCGGGTGTAATCTCCTGCTCCCACTGGTGCTTTTTGCCGGCGGGAAGAGCTTGCCAGCGGAACTAGCCATGGCGCGCGGATTTACTACCGCTGCACTGATCCTCACATGAGGGGCCTCCTTCATCATTTCGCCGCTGCCGCCGGGTGCCATTGGAAGTATTTATCGGGTTGCACAAACTGCGGGGTTTGGCATGTGCTGGCCTCAAGGAGGGCATACCCGGTTGGTGGCTTTAGGATTCCGAACGGCAGCATCTTGATGAGTTGGACCCTAATTTGGATCCTTACGAATGGGGCCTACCCCGGTTGCCATTTGTGAATAGTTCGGAAGCCACGGAAAAGACGGACGAGGATCTCTTTGGCAATGCATCGGGTAGTGTGGTCTGCATAGAAGCCTTTTCATTATTTTTCCTGAAGATCCCAGGACTCCCGGCCCGTATGTTGAGATACCTTCTTTGTGTAATACTGAATGTGATTCAGTGAGAGTGAGAGAGAGAGAGAGGGAGACGTGGATGACAATGCATGCTGTTGCGTTGAGGATGATCTTCCGAGCAGAATGGGTAGTGCGGAAGACGGGTGCGCTTGCGCCCAATGAGACTTTTGGCTGGAAGACTTGGGGCCGGTCCATTGCTTTGGGCTTAGGACACATAGGTTTAACGCTTCAAGGCATGTTCAAATTTCAGAGATTTGTGGCTGAGGGCTTTAGCTTCGTTGGTTTGTCTAAGGGGTTGGGGAAGAGTGCAAGCTCCAGAGACATGAGAGGCCTGCAGCAACCAGCCTGCCTCGAACATGTTCCTAGCATCCTACACAGTTCTAGACATGTAAGTAGGAGCGCTTAATGGATGTATGCGGTATCATCCCCAAACAAGGAGATTAAGCCGCACAGCCTTAGTTCTTGCCCTGGAAAACGACAGCGTTTCTCAAACTCCCCGATTGTCTAACTGTTTACTCCTCCAGCGGGGTGTCTGTAACTCCTTGGGATTGAATTTGTTTCCCGGGGCATCTCCACCTCGAGAAACCGGGCCCCTGATTTGGAAAGGAAGTTTCATCCCATAGCAAAGCGCTTCCTGGTGGCCTTCGAGATCACTGTCCTTTCCCTGGCAGCTCTAGCAGCCAGGCGTTGGGAACGCTTTGTGTGCACGGCCATCTCAAAAGTGGCGTATACATGAGGAAATGAGGCATATACCATTCAACAAATGTCCAAGGTGGCAATGGCATACATGGATGTGGTTCATTCTAAATGAAGATACTAGCCGCAGCGCCGCTGACTAGTGTCAACCCTACGCACACTTCCAACCTCAGCAGAGGCAGTCTTTCTGTTATGAATCAGATCTTGCACCAAACGGCTAGCCCAAATTTGCTACAACTCAGAGTATGGTGTACACTCAGGGTGATCAGCATGTCAATCATCACCACCTCAATCTCTTGGGCAGGTCCTGTGCCGTGGGTACCGCCACAGACCGGGTTTTCTGGACCAGGATAATGCTCCTTGGTAGCACTTTTGTGCGCAACATCTGGTGGACGAGAGGAACTCCCGCATCACTTGGACTACAGCAATTCCTACTGGTACAGTATACAGAAAGTTTACGGGGGCTGCAAGACTTCATCTGCAGCAGAACCACCAGGCGCCTCCCTAGCACTGATAAAGACCTTACCAGCTTATGTTTGGGTAGCACATATTATTCCCCTTGCTAACAGAATTATACCCATGGTGATGATTAGTATATGTGGTGACGAAAGAACTTATGCTTCAAACCCAGGCCTTACTTGGGGGGGGCGTCGACGGTGACAGTGTCGACAGGGTCGAGGCTGCCTTTGGGTTGCGGCGGCAGCTTCAAGAGCCCCAAGAGGCCCAAGAGCCCAGGGGAGGATTCAAGAGGTTTACGGTTTCATGCTTAGGGTTCAGGGTTAGGCCAAGGCAGCCCTCGCATAGCCCGCCAAAGCGGGCGTCAGTTTAGAGTCAACACCTCAAAATCAACGAGGGTCGTCACCTGATAGTCCTTTTACCACTATACGACGCAACCGCAGAGGTATAGCATGCTCGATGCTTCTGTTAATACGACTTAGGAGAAGTCAATGCCTAACCCGGAACTGAGACCCTCGACTAAAGCTAAGCCAATCTGTTGTTGAAACACAATAGTTGGCCTAGGACAATTCCGTGCGGAGCACTCTGCACGACTTTGAGCATCTTTGGCTATGAGCTCCTTGTCACGGTAGCAAGGGGAAGGGGGATTGGGAAAGCCAGGCCCAGTGTGAGGATCATACTAGATGCCTACTATTGCCTACCACTCCTGGGACTCTTTTCGGGGATGCCTTTGCAACAGGGATTATCATGATTCTCATGCTTTGGAGCCACAAGCGGGAACCTGCATTGAAAGACATAGACACATGGTGCGTGAGAAAAAAAAGCCGGCTTTCTGATTCAACAATGACCCCTGCCCTATAAGCCCTGCACTAAATCCATAGGGTCCCACCTGGAGCAGCTTCTAGGGAAGTGTTGAGGGTCTGGGCTGCGACATGAAATCGTAGCTCCGTTTTGTGCGGGCGGCTTCACAGGTGAGAATTGCCAACAATTCGGCGTACAAGAGTAAGCCAAATGCCCCCCGTGGCAACACTCTGGCAGCAGCATGTCGCTAATCTATGTTTTGGATCCTTCTAATTGAGGTATTCTTTTTTGCGCAAAGGCCAATGATGAATTCTGGGCTGCAGCTGCGCAGCACAGATCTTCATTTTCCTGTGCCTCATATATGAGGGTACCACATCAAATCTCATTTTCTTGTGTGCGCACCTGTGAGTTCATTTTCACAGTGAGAACAGCAGCCCTCGAGTTGATATTGGATTGTTTCGAAGTTGAAGAGCATACAGTTGCCTCTAGAGGATGCCCCGCTGACTTCCAACGCACCCCGACATCATGATTTCTTTGTGTAACAGTAAAGGTTGCACACATATGATGTGATGTTAAATTGAGGCTTCAACTTCTGCATTACAGAACCCTCAAGCAGAGGATCGAAAATCTTCTTGAATCCTTCGGATTCCCGGGTCAATCCCTGTTTAGGGAACCCCTGTATGGGAGGACTTCGTTTGCCACATCTCAGGAAGGACCATGCCTTCCACAACAAGCAAGCTGGTGCCAAGGCTCTCTGTCATTATAGGGATTATAGGGAATATATTGAGATAATGGAAAGTAAAATGGAAAGTACTATAGTATATATAATGCTTTTCAGGTAGTAGGGAGTCCAGGGTTTATCTCCTCAGACAAACGCAGAACCCCAAAACACGCCCTACAAAGTACAACGACCTCTGACACCACTCAGTAAGAGTTGGATAATATTTATCATATAGTTATATATAGCCCTTAATAGGACCCCTGATATAGACTGTTACTGGGTTTCTGTCGTCGTCGGTGCGTGTTTGTGTCTCAGGGGACAGGGGCTTGCAATGAGCCAACTTCTTGATATTCACGGCGGTTGTCCTGGAACCTTAGCCCCAACCCCTTATCCCCCAAATTGACACAACTTTTGAGCCCAAAGGCCTGTTCTCTGGAACCTAATTCCAAAATCTTGTGAGCCCTGGCTAGGCCTTTGGAGGCCTAACCACTCTACTACTCCTTGGCGGCGTCCTCTTCCCTGAGACTGACTCATGAGTCTCATTGGGGTTGGGGGAGGGGGGCCAGGGCAGAGAGCTTTTGGAAATATGTTATAGGCCTAGAAAGAAATGAAGAGTAAAGTTGACTAGGTTTCTCGACTTCGCCCTGTGGCTTATCCCTCCCATCTCCACTCGATGAGCCAGCCCTCACTTTGCCGCCGTCACGCAGCATGGAAATCCTCATGAAGAAGTGGTACATTCGGCGTTGAAAAGGCGGCGTAGCAAGTGTAGCAGGATGTAGGGAGCCGGGGTACGGAATGCCACGGGAGTCTTGTTTCCGGTAGTGTAGGGATCAACCATGAAACATGACATTCTCAGACGATGAAACTTATCAGGTTTATGTCGGAGGTCTCGGAGATACTCAGCGAGTGAACTCCACTTGAAGTCCCTGAAGGGGCCACTTCCACGTGATTCTGCAATGAGCTTACGCCGCTCACATGGGATCAACATACTCGAAGCATGTAGAAAGTCTACATATGAAGGAGAGAGTCATGGTCATTGCCATGGTGCATGCAATTTTGCGTGTTCATGCTCTCGAGCTTGCTATTAGTGCTGTCATCGGGTTGAGTAGTGCTGCCTCTGACGTTATTTCTAACTATATTGTTGCTAGTCGGCGTGGGCCAGTATCAGCTAGTAGTACTAGCACTACTTTGGTATGGGGAGGGGAAATTTCATGCTACTGCTTTGGAAGTGTATTAATCAAATTCAATCCTCCCTGCAAGACCTAATTCTTGGAAGCTCCCTTCTATGCCTAGAACATTCTTGTTTCCTCCCGAAAGATCCCGATGTTGCCATAGAAATCATAGAAATCGACGATGCTGCTGAGAATTCCCAGAAGTGCTGCTGTGACATGGATCCACGGATCCCAACCCCTCGCTTCAGCCCTTGCCAAGACTAGAAAAGACGCATCAGGATGGTTCTATGCTTCGGTCTGATGGAGTTGAAACAGAACTTAAGCTTCTTCCCGAGTTATCCTGTCTTTTTTGGTCCTGGAGCAATTGGAGAGATTCAGTCACCGGCATGCGTCGTGGGAAGTCACGGTTGCCCTCGGAACATGTTGGACTTCGAATGCAAAGCGAAGTCTGCCTTTAGAAGTTCTTTGCTGACACTTCAGCTGCTGATGCTCTGTGGGGTGTATGTCAGACTTGCATTTTGTGAGCTCCATTATGTTGATCACAGAAAAGGGCGAAAGAGATAGCTGGAGACATTACGCCTAGGAGGAGGAGGCTTTGCATTGTGACAATCCTTGTGGTTCTCAATGAAGAGAAACCAGCCTCTATGTTCCTACGGTGTACTTGCTTCAGAGGGCTAAGGACATGCCATGAACGCTTCTGAACCCAGGGCCATGGTGGCCTGAGCAAGTGAACTTGATACCCGAGGCCTTTCAAGGGCCGGGTTGCCGGAGACCAGAACACTCACTAATCAATTGTCAAGAAAATTGAAGGCTGATACTTTGTCATGGATGCCGATATTTCCTGAAGGTGCTAACTCAGGCAGAGCCGTTCCTTGCTTGACATGATTTCTTTCCAAGTTTACAGCATTTCGCGGTTGCATACTCCAGCCCGAAGTCTCAAGCTCTCATGAGAGCCTTGGGCGTGAGGATTGAAGATTTTGGAGCCAAGAATTCTAGACCCTAAAGCGCCCTAAATATCTGAACCCTACACCTTCAACGCATTTCAACCCTCACCCCTGATCCATCCTGATCCCTAGGCCTGAGCCCACGCTCCGCGGCAGACTGCGGGGTGGAGGCAGCCGCTACTGCAGCAGAGGAGCCCAGCACACTCCCCTAACATTCCTTTGTCAGTCCTTACCAGCTGCTTCATAACCCCACTCGCTGCACCCTTGTCCTTAGCCCCAGCTTCAGATGTCTTCATCGATGCTACTGCTGCTTCAGGACTTGGCCTGGGCGCAAGGCCTAACCCTGCAGCAAGCTGCGGCAGCTGCAGCCATGGCCCGAACTGAGGTTCTCGCGGCTCAGGCGCAGTCGGGACCTATGGCTAAGGGCCGGTTGGGTGTGCAATTTCGACGATGGTTTCAGGGTGTGATAGCCATGAAGGGTCATCACAGAGGTCGGATTGCTTCAAACCTTGCCGATGTAAAGGGTTTGGACGCAGTTCTCATCATGGGACGACTGGCGCATGTCTAGGCGGAGTTGGGCAAGCTAACATTTTCCCAAGCGCTGGCTTGTTTGTCTACGAGGAGCTGAGGCCACACCATACCGCAGGTTACCCCAATCTTAGAGCCTTGATAAAAGTTTGCATGCAATGGTGAGCCGATAACCCGGATGTAAGCCTGGAATCTTTGTGTAAGCCTTACATTTGCGTTCACAAATGTGGGTCTTGCTTGTACGTCCCAGTGGATACGCTGTCTCAGTATGGGGACCCTGTGTGTTTGAATCCCTAAGCCCTGGATAGACATACACGCACACATATATATGTACATATATATATATGTATATCTCTCTCTGTGTACATATATATACATATATGTATATATACACATATCTCTCTCTCTCTCAGAGTATATCCTCACATCCAATTTACCAAACAGATTACCCGTGGTACCCCCAATGGCAGAGGCTGAGAGCTCCCCTGCAGAGCGCCGCGCGGTTGCGGAGCAGCATCTGATGCGGCGCGAGATGCGCGCTAAGGAGGCAATCTAAGTTGCTACAAGGTTTGTGCGTTGGTTTAAGGCTTCAGGCTTTGGGGGAACTAGGATTTAGAGACCCAACGCTCATAAGCGCAAGAATCCCTCGAGGAGGGTTTACCGAATCCCTTGTCTAACAAACCAGTATGCACTCAATGTAGCACTTTCAGAAGAATGTTTTGGGCAGGGATCTACATGATGCATAGCATAATCCAGGAACCCAGCTGACTTGTGGAATTGCTTCATCTTTGCGCAACCCAGGCCCAGGAGAAGTCATCAGCCATCCCCTTCAGCAATTGGGGTCAGGGGTCATGGCTTCACAGCATAAACAGGGGTTCAGTGGGGATATACGAGGCATGGAGAAGGTTGCACTGTTAGGCAGCAGGATCATTCAAGAGAGGGAGTCCACAATCATGCATGCGGTGTATGACCGGAGTTCTATTACTTTACGAAATAATTGCACGGGATGACAGTTACCTTGACGATACAGGCTGTAAGGTGGTTGTATTGCATCGGTTTGGCCTTTCAACCGGGATGCAGAGTTGAGGGAAAACACACCTTTCATTTCTCCAGGTTGAGTGTCTCGGATTCGGGGATACCAACATATGCCATTGACGTCTCAGAACGAAGATCTGCACCTTTCACCTGGATCATTGCCGTTCTAGACTTGTAGAAGAGGCTGCAAAAGTTTCGATGCCAATTTGCGCGAAACTATGCCCACCATACATTTCAAGGGCACGCGTTGCCAAAACTCGGATCTGCACATTCTTTACACAAGGATGCCTTGCAGATGCGAACGTCAAGATCTACAGAAGTGCAACCCAATATGCAGGATGTGAAGGCTAGTCGCTTAAATTCTTGGAACTGTCAGTGCTTTGCCCTTCCATGTTCGGATCCCTCTCCCAGACTTGCCTTCAGGCAGCAGAAATGCGCCGACAACTAGATGAAGCGCTGGCTGACAAAGAGAGGCAAGTCGTCGCTGCTGCCACTGCACATGCTGCTGCTTGTTCCTTTACCGCTAGAATTCAGAACAACAGCTAGAGAAATCAGAAGGGCTCCAGTGAACAAAGTTTCTCTGTTTGTCTTTGGCAGGCCCGCTTCTAGACCAGCAGCCTACCACTACTATGATGACGATTACAACCACAACCACCAACTGCCAAGCACCGTTATCGTGCCACAGGGCGTGGGGGAGTCTACAGCAGAACTAAGGCGGGGAACTAAGGCGGGTTAGGATTGACTCCCAGCGCAAGACCTGTCCAGAAGTAGAGCCTCCACCAATCTTTCATCCCAATTCCTCCGCCCTGAAGCACTTAATCCAAAACTGCGTTATCATGCAGACTGGGCTGTTTCTGACTCGAGGCCATAGTTTTTCTAAGCTGCACGCGCATGCTTCTCTCAGAGCTACCTGTGGCTTACAGGGCATCACGCGTTCGAACCCGGAATTGTATCTGTTTGATACTGTATGCGCAGGTTTGAATTCTCCACAGTTCTAGGTTCCTTCAGGAAGCAGTGTGTTTAAACATTAAGATACATTATCGGAGCTAGAAGTGGGCCTTCTTTTGGCCAAATATCTGAGAATATGACAGGCTGGCTTTGGAGAAGTTGGATCTTGAAGTGGAGTTGGAGTCGGAGCAGCGGTGCTGCGAGCAGGAGAAAACTTGCTGCAGAAATTGATGAGTAAAAGTATTCCGTGATCAGTGTCTTGGCCATGGTCGAGGGACAACGTTTTATATGACTTACAGCAGCTCGCACTGTATGTGCACTTAGCTGTTTAAGCCAGCTTTGACGGACAGAAGTAAAGGGCCATGCCGAGCCTCAGCACTGAACTCTGAGTTGGTCATGTCTTACATATTGCTTTCCTTCAATGGATGAGCAGCAGGATCCGTCATCGGTTCCCTCTATGGGGGTCCAGTACAGATGGGCACTCAACATTGCAATCCCATATTTCGCAAAGCATCTACACATCTGAGGAGCTTGAGAAGGCTCGTGGGAGCTCAACCACCTTTCAGCTACCCTGGCCATGAAACACTCGACCAGAAATTCCAAAATCCCAATTTCCGGAGGAAACAAGGACTATTAGTAAAGTGGCCGCGGTAAAACACAAATCCACCCAAGAACCCACAATTTTGACAGAGTATGGGTTTCCATATGATCCGTTGTTGGGGATATCTCTAGGCAGGATTGCAGTGTTGGGTGGGGATTCTGATGGAGTCCTCTGTTTTTAAAACCTCCCCCCTCAAAAATACATTGGGACTACCGATCGCGAGGAGCGCCTGGCACGGCAGCGCCGCGACCCGGTGTTGGCGCCAGCGCCGGTGGAGGAGGCAACACGTAAAGTAAAAGCCTGAGCAGTTGCCAATAGTATAATGTATACATGTAACTCAAAACTCCTTAAAGGGGGATATATAGGGGATTATATAGGGGACTATTATGGAGGTTATTAAGGGGGATACTAGGAGTTTAGACTATAGTTCATACAGGTATAATGTACCCCAAAGCTTTATTCTAATGGCTCAGGTCCCGGAATTATCGTGTGCAGGGATTGTTTTGAGTATTCCCAAATGTCCCCATAGCACATGCCAAAGCAGTAGGACCCGTGTTATTACAGGTGCTCCTGACCCCATAGCTTTTGGAAGTTTAGGATGAGATGCTGGGGGTTCATGGGACTGTGTTAGGATTGAGGGAAACTGCGGTGCGTACCTTCCATACTGAAACAACAAAAAGTATCCGGGCATGAAAGTGGAGAGGAAGTAAAACCACTGCAACGACATTCAACGCGATCGCGGAAGGAGTGTATGGCATCACTTCAGAATGAACAGGAAGAACATGAGACTCGTGCCGGGTCCGACTTTTCTTCGTAAAGGACGATTCCCTAAACCCTAAACCCTTTGAGCATCTTGGGAGGAGGTGTTTTGATCAACTGCCAACGTTTCCAAAGCAGGTTGCTCTGCTCAAAGACCCCTAACTAGGGATCTCCCCGTGCAGGCGCTCATGTACGCAGAGATTCTGAGTTGGGGTCATGAGGATTTCTAGTTTCAGTAGAAACCATCTTCTGGTATCATATATATATAGGGGCTCCAACGTGGGAGCACTGATCAACATTTGTAGGGATTTTGGCTAAATCCTACTTAGCTTTACAGCACAACAATTTGTGCATTTGTTTGCCTGCAGGGAATGTGACTTGCTGTCCTCGCGCGGTGATCTTCTTTTCATGTTTTCCATTTTCAGCAGACCAAGGTCATGGCAAGGGCTTTGGCATCTATATCTCAAGAGATATCACCCGCAGGGGTGTAACAGGCTCATACAAGCTTGCACCAAATTTGGCATGTAAATATGCCAGGTGGCCAGACAGGCTGGCAACGCCGTACAAAATCCTGCTCGTCAGCTTAGTCAAGGATAAGGGCTTTGCTGTTTTGGGCTTATGTGTAAGTGTAGGAGTTGCTCAAATTTTCAGCGGATACTGAAGGTCTATTGCGAACTTCTGAGACAGGAACATCAACAAGGTATGCTGTTGCCTCCTACGTCCATGATGATTGATTTGGGATTCAGTTCCCCTACACATCACGATATCAAAGAGTGTTGGTGATCTGGTATAAACCAGGGAACCTCCGAACAGGGCAGACCCTGGGAACTAAGGTGCAACCTTGAGTTTCACTCGGCACCTCTGCTTCATCATTCTCCGACACACCCCATGCAGCCCCATGCATCAGGTGGATGAGCTTGATCTCAGCTGCCTGGAGCCCAGACTGGTTTTTGGGCATCGAGGGTTGAAGCTTTGCAAGGCTTTACAGGGTCGTGAGGTCTTTGGATCAGGTTGGACTTTCGTCAAGGTTTTTGACTATTTCGTTGATGCATTGCTCAAGTCGTCTAGAGGAGTCTCGTGTCAATCTTTTGCACCTTTGGACTTCAACGAGATCAGCTGTTCAACCAGGAGAAAGCAAGCTTGAAGGGAAGAGGGAGGGCCGGTTTGGCTTACGCCCTAGCTTTTTGTGTACTAGTGATGCTACTACTTAGAATAAGTGCCAGTGTAAAAGGAGCTCCAGCAAAAATCAGGTAGAATCGGTGGAAATTGAACAACTTATGAAAGCCTGTCACTGACTGCTTACAGGAACGCAAGGCATGAAAAGGTTCACACTGGTTTGGTGCGTTTGGATGCGCTCGTGTGAGTTCCTTACACGACCAACTTCGAAGTTGGTACTGGTATCTTATTTTGTTCAAGTACAGGCCCTCATATCAAAATGGAATCCAACATGAGTTGACCAAGATGCGCATAAGGTCTGATTGCCCCTCCGGGCAGAGGGCGCTCCTGCAACCTTGACTCTTGCACATTCATGACTGAACCAAGTCAACTTGAGCTGGAGCTGCCATTGCTAACTTACCTGCAATCGTATTTGCCAAGCGGACGTGTTAAGAGAACACTGCCAAACCTGCCAGTCTAGAACCACAATAAAGCACTGAACCCAAAACTTCAGCCGAAACCTAGACTCGTGAACCTGAGTCCCTCCAACACACACCCTAAACCTGCAAGGGCCCCCAAACCCGAGAAATCCTAAAGTGTCCTGTAGGCTTACGGGCTGAACTCGAAGCCCGCAAAACCGTGGCGGAGAAGGAGCTGGCCGAGAGCGACTTGGCTTGGGGATGGGAGGAGGCGGTCAATTGGGAGGGGTTTGAGGAGGGTTTGGGACAGGGGTATGGTGTGGGGTCTGGTTTTGGGATTCAGTGTTTCCAGGATTTTGAAGTAGAGGCGGGTACAAATCAGAATCGGAAATGACTACATACTGTAGGGTCGAGTTCAAGAAGTTCCTACAGACTTGTCGAGCACCTGAAGTAATAGTAGTTGTGAACGAAAAATTTGAGTCCATGTACACCACGTTAGGCCTGCAACAGCATGGGTCAGTTTGCCCTTGGCCACCTTCATCACAAACCCCGAAAACTTGGCCACTAAATTTGACAGTTTCTCTAAATTAGGGAAACCCAATGGAGCCCAAAATACTGCAATCCTTATCATGCAAACTTCCAAAACTGTACCCCTAATTTTGGACAACCCCCGTTGCTTTAACCTTTGCCTGCTCGCTGAGGTCGCTCAAAGCTGGCCCAGGCGGAGGCCTCTCTGTCGGCAGCTGCGGAGGCAGATCTCGTGACAAGGAACTGCATATGTGCTTCTCATAAAGGGTTGAGGTTGAGGGTAATGGCTTGGGTGTTAGAAATAGTTTAGGGCTTAAAACATTCGATATTGGGGCTTGGGAGTATCTCTGGCTCTTCAGAATTCGAGGTCTGTGCTGGGAAATGCATCTGGGTTGCAGTGGACGCAACAACATTGTCTTGCCATACAGCAGCATCATCCTATGATTATAATGCAGGTATTGTGTGCTTTGGACCTGAAATTTCGTGCCACCTGTGAAATAGGTAGCCCGTGATAATGTCAGATGAAGGGATTTCAACTCGTTGACGCATCCCGTTTGAGTCACCAAGCAGCTTGCATTGTGAGGCTGCTGCGGAGCATCGCGCGGCGGCAGCTGACCGGAAGAAGGCAAAAACGTTCTGATCTGGATAGGACTTTAGTGCTTTAGGTCGCCAATGGGCTTAAAAGTTGCTTGGCGCTAGTTTTTTAAGATGCACATAACTGGATAATTTCTCAAAGTTACCTCCAGGATAGCACCGCCAGGCGCATGCATTGCTGAGCACACACATTATCGATGACTGTGGAACTGTACGTTCAAATTGCTCTGAATGCGTCTTTCACTAACAAAACGCTCCAGCACAATGATCAGCACGTTTCCGCGGCCAACTTCTCAGGTCTTCGTGCCAGAAATGTTGTACGGAACGTACTCCTTCACCAAGCACCAGACATTAGTATGCACAGACCATGTGCGCCGGTTGAGTCTTCCCTTCTTTCCACACAAATCACAACCACAGCGGTTGCAAGACTGATGGTGCACTCCGGCGCTTGTGCACAACTGCTTGTAGCAAGCAGCCTCATCAGTTATCAGCTGCGTGCGTTGGCCAGAGTTGGCACGTGTATCAATGCAGGAAAACGCATTCACTTGGCTAACTCTTGTGCATCAGTGCTGTGGTAATCGGATGCGCTCGAACATGAACGTTATTGTGGCTTGGGCACGGGTATTCTGGTAATCCGATGCCCTCGAACATGACTTTGTCCGGCCGAAACATTCTGGATGTGTTTCATGTTGTTTGTGGGATCTGTTGTTTAGGGAGATGGATTACGAGAAATTGCCACGTCATTTTCCACTGAAATCAGTGTGAGATTGTTTCGAGTACAGTCTCAACAGCAACAGGACTTCATCAGAAATATTTGGCAAACATCGCGCGCACATTGACTACTTCCTCTGGGCAAGCACAGTCTTCAGAGTAATCTGCAAAGACTTTGCAACAATAGCTGTGGACTTCCAAACATGCATGCGCATTCAAGCCCAAATTTCACATGTACATGATTGTGCTTGCCCAGCCACGCCCTCAAAGATAACCCGATTTTCAACGCGAAAATGTTGATTTTGCATCACCCTCTTGTCCTTTGATCTTGAAGTCGAAGAAATGACCACCGCATGTTTTCCGTTTTAAGGTAGGCATCCATCACCCAATTCCCGACCAGTCAAAAGTACGCCCTGATGCGATCGATAGTTTTCCTAGTCCCCAAAGCGTCCTCCCCAAGAAACCCTGATCACTGGAGAACATAGATAACCTCTCTTTGTCGGTCCCTCAACAGATTTCACGGCTCCTCAACTCAAGGATTCAAAATTGAGCCCCAAGCCCTACTTCCTAAGCGGCCAGAATCCCAATAAAAGCCTTCAGTAAGAAAGTGGCTCAGGCGTTCGAGCTTCTCGGCAGCGGCAGAGCAGAAGTCGACGAGGAGGTCTGTTGCGAGTAGTTCTGTGGGTTGGGCGGGGGTAATGGGGATTGCTGTGCCATGGGAAAGTTTAGGGTTGAGTCACAGTATTTAACCCAATCATCTACAAGATGACCATCTTTTGAAACCAGCTCTTTAGGCTCCTTGTGCTGGGGGACCTGCTAACCTAGCCTCGCTGCATCTACCCCTAAATCACATACATCCTGCAAGCCCTCAACCCCAAGTCTCTGCGATCCGGAACCAAGGAGTCGTAGAGAAATCATTGCAGAGCATCACCATCTATCAAGTGTTCTCGGGTTGTCCCCTGTGACTCCAGAAGTCCTGACAACAACCTGCGCAAGGCGCCTCAGCCGATGGGACTACTTGAGGAGGCCAAGGAAGCAAGGCGCGAGCACAGGGATGAGACAACACATCATGTGGTAGTTTCCTGAAATAAGAAGACCCAAGTAGGCCCCTACATGTGCCAAAAAATCCCAAAAAGGTACCCCTAAGTTTGGGAAACCCCGATGTATTTGTTTGAGAAGTAGGCTTAGAGCCTGAGGGTCCATGGAGGGTTGAAGATTTAGGGAGCTTTAAGTTGTTACAGGCTATTGTGTTGAGGGGTCAGTTCTTTCTCTTTCGACGGCAGTCCAGGCTTACTAAATGTTAAGCTTCTTGTGAGGTTCCGTATGTCCTGCCAGAGCGACTTTTTTGGCAGCCTTTCTTCCTGCGCACGTTTTTCCAAATGGAGGTCTTTGCGCATGAAGGGCCTCTGGAAGGTGTTGCAGACTGTTCCAAAGCTCTCGTTTGCAGGGTTGTCTTTTCCGAAGATTTCTAGTTGTTGGGCAATTCTCTTGCCTCACGCTTTTGGTTGCTGGCGATTTATATTGTAGGCTTCATGCGCCAGAGAATCCTTGCCTGACCCCGTAGGGGTTGACCCAAAGCCTGCCAAGCTTCTACAGAGACCCCCTCCCCTGTAGAGTCCCCAGAATAAGGAGCATAGTATATTGAAATCCGGATCCATATTTAGGCCCCCCCCCCCACCCTTTCAAAGCATCCCAAGTTCAAGAGGAGGGTGGCCGCTGATAGCCTTGATGCCGTTCGAGCGGAGGACCGGGTCCTTAAATCCATGCGTGTTGGTTGGTTTAGGGCTCCATGTCTATGTAGTTCTTAGGGTGCAAGATCTTAGATGTGGGTTGAGTCAGGGTTCACGGGGTAGGATTCAAGGTCTGGAGTCATTGGCTTCAGGTTTGGGATCAGCGTTTAAAAGCCCAGGTGTGGCAATGTACGAATCATGCTGATGGCATATGACCCAGGGGCGTTGTAGGCATGCTGATGGATCTGATTCTGTCACGCAACCAAACAAAATGTATGTTAGGCTTTCGCTTTGGAAGGCTTCAATGGTGTGATAGTGTGTCTCAAGACATGGGCCCCGGCTGGAGATCCTTGTACGAACTCGGGAAGAGCCAGTCCCTTACCTTACCGTACCACCGAGGTTATATGTCAATAGGTTCTCGTTTGCAAAGGGCCTTTACGGATTGAATCGGCAGCCGGGGCATTAATGTGTTCGTGCTGGACTTGAAGGCCAAAAGCCTCAGATCCCCAAATTCAAGATCAAGCATCCAATCAAAGGCCACGACCCCGAAAACCCTATGATCAGCTTTAGGTCTTGCATGCGGCCCCAAGAGTGCGGGAGTCTCGCTATACCACCTTGAATTCGCTCAAACGACCATGAGGCACGAGGGAGCTAGATGAAGGTAGGCTCCTGCAGCCTGTCATCAAAACCTTCAAACGTTGCATGCGCACTGCTGGCGCCCTAACACCAAAAATACCATTGTTTGCTACATCGTCCGCAACGTTGTATTTTCCCTTAATAGGGGGACCACAATTTAGACCCAAAACCATTTTGATCCTTACTGTGGGGACTTCAAAGATTCATAAAGGTACCCCTAATTTTGCGAAGACCACAGCACCCGTTTGACAAAGTTTGCAAAGCCGGCTGAGCAAAAACTCTGGGCAATAGGCCACCAACAACATGCTCATGCTGTCTAGCAACCAAATGCTGGCAGGTATGGGCTGTCACCGTCTCCGCCTGCCCCCAAAATCTGCAAGAAAGTCGTCACAATTTAACGGCATTTACCACTCAGTGGATTGCCCCGAGAAAGGGCCCAAGGCTTTCCGACACCCCTGGCATCACCGCAGAGTCATTTCCCTTTGCTGGCAGGTGGAGCGGAAGCAGAGGCAGAAATATGATCTTGACCTGATCAGGGGATGGGAGGTCTATCCAGGAATCTGAGTAATTCGAGAAAGAGTTCGGGGGTTAATCACAGCCAGTTTCTACTTGGAACATGACAGCGAATGATATCCGACGTTCGTAGTTGTTCAGGCGCGTACACTATGCGACAGCAAAGTTAGCACAGAGATCATGCTTCTACATCAATAGCACCCCCTGAATTCTCGCTTTCTTTCGAACCGAATCCGACACGTTGGGAGAACACGATGGGAATGTAATGCTGCAGGGAAGATAGGGGTGAATCATGGCAACGCAATATTGATTCAATGTTAGAGTCCCACGCCAAATCCCTATTGGTTTTGGGACTTATCAAGACTGTGCTCAGGAGTAGAGACAGCGATCAAACACGATTGGACTTGTTGATTCAGCTTCCTGCTAAACCAAGGGAGACTATCTGTCCAAGTCAATGTATGAACCTGGCCAAGGCCGCCATTTCAATAAGAGCCCCTCCTTTTTTCAGGGTCAGCGGCTAATTGCCATGGGCCATATCGGTGTGAGGCCAGATTGTTTAAGAATTTCCCAACGTTCCCGGTGCTCCCTCAAGCTGACTAGTCACTAGTCTGCACTGAGATTCCTGAGCTGCTTCTCAACTGAACTCGCACCACTCGAGAGGATTGCAGCACTCCGATGAGGAATGTACTTGATGGCTCCTTATGTGTGCATCTGCGTTATGGGAATTTTGTTTTTGTGTGTTGATCCAGGCTTCAAAGTTGGCACCGCAGAATGGCCTCATAATGCCATCTGGCGACAATGACAGGGACGAAGGAGGAAAAATATTAAGGTCTGTCAGATTGCTCCGTAGCATGGTAGAGAATCACTCTGCTGGGCGAAGCATAAAGCTCTAAGCACTCCTCTGCCGGACAAGCCCCAAGAGGTTAGAATTGCAAGGCAAGGCAATGAAGCCTGCAAAGCACATAAATCTATAATTAGGTGAAGATCTGACAGCGGTACCGAGTTGAGGAAGTAGGGCCAATAGGGATCTTCCAAAGAAAGGACTGTTCAAGGATGTACCAACAAAAGAGGTTGATCGCCATAGGAAGTTCAACCATTCGGGGACTATACTCAAAATTGCAAACTTGAATGAGATCTTGTTCTTCAGACGTCAAACCTGCTACAACGACCGTGCAGAGCTCTCAGAGCGAAATTTGCCTCTCAATCATGCGTTGCATGATGGCAGGACGGGCTACGGCCAGGGAAGGTCTCCATTCCCCTGACAAAAACAGCTGTCCTTGCCCACCAGAAGAAGACATCACTTGTTTGGTAGTTTCCCAAAATAGTGCCAATGCAAAAATTCAATAATCCTCATTATCGGGACCCTCCAACAGGTACTCCTAATTTGGGGAAACCCCGGGTTGAGATTCAGAGAAGCCAGTGCTTGCAAGAGGGGTGGGTCTTATGCTCCTCACACAGAGGTAAGCATCATGGATCATGGCTTCCTACTGTACCAACCCCTCTTTACCACAGCCCCCTCACCTTAGGCTTGCTGTTCTTAAGCTGAATTGAAGCCCAAACGGGGGTAGTACAGAGAGGGGTGGTTAGGGAACCCATAATCCTCACCCAGAGGTACGTAGACATGAAGCGGGGTAAGCCAGCCATGGCCGA
This sequence comes from Symbiodinium pilosum, assembly GCA_905231905.1. Lineage (NCBI taxonomy): Eukaryota > Dinophyceae > Suessiales > Symbiodiniaceae > Symbiodinium > Symbiodinium pilosum. The sequence goes on from CAJNIZ010017958.1 coordinate 46,439, forward strand.
ACCAAAGGCACGCGCTCAGGTCAAAGAGAAGCTTGCCTCTCCCAAGAGAAGAATTTTCAACTGTTTCAGTTAAGGCCTTGTAATAAGTAATGGAACATTTGAAGCAGGAAATGGAGATGAACAGATATTCAGGTAAGGGGTATGGGTCATTTTTAAAAGCGTGGGTCTTCCGCATCCCCTGCATCGAAAGCCTGGGCCACTCTTAAGCCCATCATGCCCAAGAGTGGGCCCTGTTTGGAGAAAGCTGGAGTTGTTTTTTCCCATCGAGCTGTCATGAAAGGAAATCTGGTGCGTTGTCACTGCTTCCCAGCTTTGTAGACGCAGGGAATGTATCCCCGTCTCGGATTTTCGTGGACGCAGGGAAGCCATTGGAGTTCTATGTGCCTCCTTGCTGCCAGGTCTGTTCTTGGAAGCATTTTCTGCTTACTCCACTGAGTGCTGTAGTGAAAGCACGTTTCCCGACAAAGACCGTAGCTAGATATGAATCCACGTAGAGAAATCCTGCTACGCTTAGTATGCAAAGAGAGTTAGAGCTCCTTCACTTTTTATGTTCAAGGTAGAGACGTCAATGACAAGAAGAACTGACAAATGGCCTCCAGAATCCTTCGCTCTAAAGCCTCAAGGAGCCTAAACCTGAAACAGACCAAGTTCTCAAGAGCAATCCAGGCGATGGCAGCAAAAAGCTCCGAGCGCTTGTTACGGACGCTTGGTTGGCGTGCAGCTGCCCAAAAGTGAAGGCTGACCGTGAGGTCAGCCACAGTCAAAAATCTCCGATCCCTCGTATGTTTTCCGACGTAGTACTAGTAGTATTCTTTCAACATATGGGATTCAAATACTCATTCTAATCATTGTGCTTCTGTTGCAACAAGATTGAGGGCTCTGTAAACAGCCTAGTGAAGCATTGACCCAGGAAGGGGGTGGCGTCATCGTGACTAAGCTTGCAGACGGCGTCGTGAACATCCTCCCAGAGGCCGAATCGAAGCATGCCTTTCAACATTCAATCCCAGAATCAAGGTTTTCAGGCAACAACGGCACGCGACGCAGTTGCACGATGTTTTCTAAACTTATTTGGAGTTGCTCAAGCTGCAGAAGACCAGGAGCCACTGTGTGAGTACGTAGCCTGCTCGCGAAGATTCAGTGCGGTCAGGCAAGGAGCTCGGAAACGCCGCACCCCAGCCCGTGAGCACTACGTGCCAGATCCTAAACCGTGATGACACTTCTTGAACCCCTAAACCCTCTGCGTTTGTCTCTATACCTGGTCACTATGCCCACGCGGCGCGCTGGGCCTAAGGCCTGCCGGTCTTGCAATCCAGGACACAGACGAATTTGCTTTTGCCTTCTCCCATTCACATTCCCCTTGGCCTTGAGTTGCAGGACTCCTTTCCACGACCACATCTCTCATAGCCATCCACTCTCAGGCTTTCCGGTCACGCTGCTGTCCCGGCTCTGCTTGAGAATGGGCCAGCTCTGCAAACCCTCCCCTCAAATCAACTGTCCACACAGCGTAATTCCAGGCTTCCGTTTTTGTTGAGGTTTGGGCGCGCCCGTACACATTTCAACGACCTTTTGCTGGCACAGCAATTCGGGAACAACTTCTGCCTGCAGCTCCTTCATCTTCAAAGCTGGGGCGCGGCGATCTTATGACATCAGGGACGTCATGGCTCCCTTACAACTAACTTCTGCTGGTGCCGTCGCAGCTCTCCGGCAACGCATCCAACGCCAGTGTCTCTTGCCACTGCCTTTCTTTTTCGTCAGCACACCAGCAAAGCAGCTTGCCCCAAGCTGGATACTTTCTGAAGCGCAAAGCTTTGTCACGCACACCTTTTTTCAGTGTTCGCGCTCAGGCCTTGAGGCTCATAACTTGCGTTTGACTTTAAGCCTGGCCACCATTCCCACCCACACAGGCGAGCACAGCCACCTGAACAGGCTGCCTCTACCCGTGTGACGCACTGGGGCTAAGGCCTGCGGATCTTGCAATCAGAGACACAGACAGATGTTTTTGTTTGACATTCGCACCCTCCACTCTAAGCCCGTTGCGCCAACCTCTTTAACGTTAGCTAAGGACCTAGCCGTAAATAGTCCCCAGAATCCAGAGATCCTTCTGCCAACATCCGGAAGCCGCGAGGCTTGGGGAATAACCCACCGGCAAAGCGATTCGCCGGGGCAGCCTCAGGCCATCTCTTGCCGCTTCATTACCGACTCGGTGACGAAAGGGAGGCCCGGAGTGCTTGAAAAGGGTGGTATCTTGGGAGCGTTAGTTGTTGGGATTTACATGCCTGTCGAAAAGGATTTAGGTAGGAAGTTGAATAAACGAAACGGAGCAAAACAGCGAAGAGCGCGGCATAGATAAGTGCGAAGCCCAGTCACCTTCCTCGTACTAATTAATAGGAAATTCTAGATATATATATATATATGCATAAAATAAAGCCTATAGAGCTCCAGTTTCCACCTTATCTTCCATCTGATTCTTCATTACAGGGTTTGTTGTACAGGACCCTGACGGTACCAGGCTCCAGCAGAGGAAAGCCTACATTGTCGGGCCCAGTCGAGACTCGGAGCTCCATAATTTCAGGGTTAACTATAGGGGTTATATAGGGGCTATATAGGGTTTAGGGTCTCAGATAGAATGTAGGGTTTGGGGTTTACTTAGGGTATAGTCCCCCTTAAGTAGATAGAATATGGGGTAAATGGGATCTTATATTATAATATACACCAAGCCATAGTCTATCTACTTAAGGGGGACTATAACTTGTGTTTACCTAAATTAGGGGTACCCTTTTGGGAGTCCCTATAGTAAGGACTACACTGTTTTGGGGTCTACATTGGGATGCCCTCTTGTTATGCAAAGTACAACTTCTTGTTGCTGGTACTTCGGCATGAAGGAATAAGGAGATCGGCCCTGTGATAGGGGATTATTTAGGGACCAACGGCTAACGGATGTTTACGAGTGGTAGGGTAGTTATAACCTGCTTGCAACATCTGGAAGTTTTTGAGAGTTGAAGGGTTCGCATACCCCAACCAGCCTCCAAAACGTTCAGGATGGTTGGATCCCAGAAGAGGTCCTAGCAGTTCTAGCAAGAACTTTAGGTTCCTTGGAGAAAGTCATGTTGATTGGTGGTGGTGGGAAGCCACTTTTGCCAGGATGTCCACCCATCAGCTTGCCAAACGCAAGGGACCACATAGCTAGAAACCAAGTCAAAGTAGCGCTTGAACTCTTTGCCATGAAGAGGCCAACCTAAGTACTCAAATGCTGTAGATTCAGGGTTGGGTGCAATCACATCTGAAGATTCTTAAATACTACGCCTATCTGGAAGTAGGAAGGGCTGAGGAAGCAGCAATGGCAATCCAGGCCACGTGGAATCCTAAGCCTTAGGATTGATTTTGCTGGCTATTTTCCGCTGGCTGCATGTGTGTACGTTGCCTGTACAGGGGTGCAAATGCATGCTGATGCGCTATGGAACCTTCCCCAGAGTTGGAACGGCGCGCTGAACGGAACTATAGAAACAAATCGTCAACCCTGAAAACCCCAAGGAGGCATTCTGGCAGATGCAGTTCTGCCAGCGCCGGCAGAGCTCGAGGAGGATGGCAAGGCTGCCAAATTTTCAAAGGTGTTTAGGATTGAGAAGTGCTAGACACTTGGGGGAGTATTCTGCCCACTTGTTCTGAGGGAAAACATACCCTCCATTGTCTAGAGTTTTTAGCACGTCAGGGTTTAGGGTTTTGGGGAAGCACGTCGGGTGTTTTGGCTCTTGTTGTCGGCGTTCCTCGAGCTGTAGGGTTGTAAAGCTAGTACTCAGCGATCTATTACACATGGTGAAATTCAGTAGTTTCTGATGTGGGGTGTCCATGGTAAAGTTTAAACTTACAGGACCTAGAAATGTACAGACATTTAAAGTGGGTTTCTGAGGCCCAAGTGATGGCCCCACCCCAGTGTCTCCATGTCCCGCCGTATGAACCAACATCGCGGAAGCACAAGATTCCCACCCACACCCTAGCCACCTGACTATTCCTCTGTGATTACTATTATTACCATTTTTACTGAGCTCCCAGGGGAAGCCTGAGAGGAAGAAGTTCACCACAGAGGATGACGCTGCACTTCTCAGGTGGGAATTGGGCTAGGGTTTGGGCTTGACTCTCCGGCCTAAAGATGTCTCAAGGGGGTTTAGAGCGTAGGCTTTCGGGACACATGTGGGGCGGGCTTCTTGCTAACCTTAGTAAGGATGGAGGGAACGGATGGATGAATTCCTTCATTTTCTATTACGTGGACCAGTAAGTGCACACGCTCATTGGCTTTTGTTTTGGAGTGCGCCTCTCTTTTCCGTTTGTATTGGTGGGCCTTTACATTCCCGTAGGAGAGGTGGATCATTCTGAACTCTGGTTGTCTCATACATATGGCGTCTTCTGTGAGGTGGGGACATTACACGGATGTTACTTTTCCTTGCTTCTGCTGGTAGACCTTCCGCCGCCACCCGTCGCGATTGAAATCGCAAAGTCCCAGGCCCAAACTGCAATGCCACAGATTTCAACCTGCCTGAAGGTGGATCCGGCAGAACCCTACGCTCAGAACGCAGGGACGGGAATCTTGGCGTGCCAATGTTACATCGCGTTGTGATTGTTTCGTTAGGCCATGTCAGGCATGCTTTTTCTTTAAGCTTGGGTGTCTGCTGACCCAATGTGCCTTTTGCGCTAACCTACTCCTTTTATTCCTGCACATGTTAGTATCAACTAGCCCTGTCAGTCGCAGAGTGAAGCACTAAGGAGTTGTGGGAACGTGCCCAGCAGGCGAAAATCACAAAGCATTCCTGGCAATCGATGCAAAACCATTTCCGCAGGAAGCCTCGCACGCACGGCTTCGGGATTGGGATTTGCGGTCTGGGGGGTACGGTTCTGTTGGGGGCTTCAGAATGAACACTTCTCTGCCTCCTGCAAGTTTCACAGTCTACCAGGAGGAAATGTGCTTTTATGGTTTTTTGGATGGAGGTAGCTAACCTGAAACGCAAGCTCTTACCCCTAAAGCCCTAAGCCCTAGCAGTAAATCTTGAAGAGGCCTCACTCCCTCAACCATGCAATCAAGAGCACCTGTGGAGGTCAGCATCGTTTTTACTGTTTAGCTGCTAAGTCTAGCCTCATGCTTTATCCTCGTAGACTCCATATACTTGTAGCTCTTCGAAGCGTGTCTTGCATAGAATCCTGAAGTTCTTCATCTATGATGCCCAGGAAACTCTGCGATCAGAAAGCCAGGGACAAGCCTGGAGCTCTGGCGGTGGCGCTTGAGCGAGAAGCAGCTGCAAAACCCGTCCAAGAAAAGGATGAGGATGGCAAGGACAAAGGTTTGTGGGGGTTTGGGGTTTTAGGGTTTGGGTTGAGAGATCAGGGTTCAAAGTTTATGGACCTTGGTGCTTTGGGCCTGAGATTTGGGAATCAGGGATGGGGAAGCACGGTGGGCTCTGAAAATTATCGTTCCGGCTTGCTTGGAGCCCTTGGTGAGCAAAGGCGAGGTCCATTGATTAAGGATATGCAGTGGGAACCTGAATTCGACAAATTACTTTACATGCACTGTTTTGAGGTTGGGAGTTTTGGGTCAGGAACCATTGAGTAGGTAGTTTCGCAACTCGCACATTAAGACCGAAAGCTTTGTGGGGATCATGACAGGCCTACCAGTCTTCCAAGTATGGTTGGGATGTTTGGGTTTGAGGTTAGGGTCTAGAGTTTGTGTTAGGGTTATTTTAGGTTCGTTTGGGGATTGGGCATTCCTGCTGGTGATTGCTTAGAGTTTCCATGACTAAGCATCCAGGACCTGTGTGCGCATGGGGCTGTTGCATTTAATCTTCCGAATGTTCCCTGTGCTTCGGCAGAAGAGGGAGTGTTCGCACCCCAGATAATTGCCAGGCAAAATTGTGAGTAAGCATTCTGGTGAACCAACCCGCCAACATGAACCAAATCAATCCCAAAACTAGCACCTTGTTGCAATCCGGTCCAATAGGTGTTTGAGTCAAAACATCAGGAGCGGCTGAATTCTGATCTGTATCCCAAGCCCTAGGCCCTAGCCCCTGAACCCCAATCAGCAAAGCCGTTAAGCGCCAACCCCCAGACGTAGACCCAACGACCACAAAACCTCGAAATTCCAAATGCTCATCCCTGAACCTGAAACCCAAAGCCCGCAACCCTAAACCAAGCCCCAAATCCTAAGCCATAGATCCCTAAACCCTAAGCCCCATTTCAGGATGCCAAGCCGGAAAGGAAGAGACCCAGACCTGCTCCTCCTAAACCCAGCTTCGCAGGTCGGGGGGAAGGGTGGGTGGGTTGGGGGGTATGGGCTTGGGTTTAAGATTTAAGGTTAGGTTCAAACTTTATGGGGTTCAGGGTTTATGGGGGCTAAGGGTGTAGGGTTTACTGTGTAGGTTTAGTAGACGTTATCAGGATTCAGGGTCTACGGGTTTTTAATGTAGGGTATAGGGACAAGTGCAGGGGTTTGGTAAGAGCTTGGGTTCAGAAAGCTAGGGGTTTTTCGTAAACCTTACACCCCGGACCCCCTGTCCTCAGCCCCAAAACTCAACACCCTAAGCCTGAGTCCTGAGCCCCAAGCCTTGCTCAGTCACTGTTCATTACTGGGCTTTGACTTCTGATCCCCCTAGGTTTGTATGGCTTACACCAAATGGTGAGAAGGGTTACACATTAGCCCCCTGCTGCAGCAGAGGCTGGCCAAAAAATGAGCTTGCAGAAGCGCCTGCCTGGCTGCGGGCAACGCAGAAGCTAGATTTCTGTTATTCTGTGGGTTTTGGGGTGAAGGTTCTTCTTGCAGTAGATTGGGTCGTCCTTAGTTTTAGTAAAGTGTTGGGAGCTTAGGAACGATTAGGGTCACTCTCTACATGCTAAGCTCCGATTGCTTTGCGCAAAAAATCCAGTGTTTTCCAAACTCAATCTTTCAGTCCGGCAGTGGAAGCCTCTAAACTTGAAACTTCAGATCCGAAGCACATTCAGCTACTTTTCAAATTGTATCATCTACTGTTGATGGACATAATCGTGTATGACCCTGTGTTTGTCCATCCGCTGTCTGATCAGGAAAGCCCGTGGACCTCCTCCTGACCTTTCCGATCTCTGAGCTGGCTGTTGGTATAGAGCCTTCTAATATTCCCCAGTAGAACAGCTTAAGACAAAATGCTTTCCAGCGGTTTTGGAAAGTTAGGGTATGATTGATTGTGAGAGACGTTTGGAGGCCAAACGGAACTTCTCTTCCAGCCCGGGTTACGAACCAACGGACAGTGAAGTTTCACAAAGGCGGAGGGTCCTTCGGGATGTTCATCGTATGTTCAGCAACATAGATTAGATCTTCAGAACATGAAGGGTTGAATATGATGATCAAAAGTGCAGATGCCGAGATGTTTTACTAGGACTGCGGGTGATCATTTCGCTCTTTGAAAGATTCTTGGAAGGGGGAGACGGTGAGCCAGGAGAAGGCACCCAAATCCGAAAGTGCTCAGAATTCAGATGATGCGGCTGGGAAAAGAAACAAGAAGCAGATTGGGTGCACTGCTTCACATGTTTTTCAAAGTAGCCCTGAGTGACGGGGTGCCATTGCGACGAGAAGGACCCTCGTATTGGCAGAGTTATGGCAAAGTCATGGCAGGCAGCCCGTTGTGGACGCACCCTCCAAGTTGACCTCTTTGGCTTCATCGTGCAGGAGTTTTTACTTTGTTCGGGGGTCAAAAGAGATCCTTCGAGAAGCTCGAGTAAAGACACGGTGTACAATCATGGCATGTAGGGCAGGTAGCTACCTCTTCACTGGCTGCCCGCATGTATGTGACACCAAGTACATCCTGCAAACACCTGCACAACATGACCAGTTCGCTTGACCGGCCCTTCAGCAGAAGCAAGCCTTTTCCACAACCCACCTTTACAGGCTGTGGCATTCTCATCATAGCCTGAAAAGACCCCCAGAATCGAGAAGCAACTGGCTGTCCAGCATTCAAAAACTGATGATGTACAGTGCACAGGCTAGGCCAAGCATCCGTCCTTCCGAAAGAACCCTGACAATCACAGCCCCGCCCGTCGCAAACCAGGCCCTTTGAAGCCTCATCTCCAACCCGAATAAGCCTGATTTCGCGGACGATCATATTAACAAAAATCATGACACGTCAAGGTGGTATCGGCGCAATTGTCGGCAAGCATTCACGTATGACCGCAAGTGTGACATAGCAACAACTCTTGCCGTCGTCGTCATCATCATCATCATCATCGCTGCAGCGAAGCCAGGCTTTCTTGATGAAAGCGACCCTCCCTGAAGTCCCGACCTCTGCCAGGCGCGAGGAGATCCCTGCGGCTCCAGCATCGATTGTGGCGGACAGTGAACTCTCAGAGGACTGGTTGAAGTTTCGGGCTTCTGATATCCTAGTGCTAGTGATATGTATAGGGGTACTGCAAGGCTCAGAAGTACGTGTAAGAGAGGCATTATGAGAATAAGGAACTTATTACCCGCATTTTCAAGGAGCTTCCTACCATGAAGCTCTGGACTGAGGAGGGTTGAAGGAGGGATGTTTATCGCGGCATACATCCCTCACCTAATTTCAATCGGGCGGTTTGCTTCACGTGGTCGGAGTAGCAGTATCGCAAGGTCATCAGCAATCAGCTCTAAGCTCAAAACCTCTTACTGGTGTCAAGGATTCTGGGGGCCAAGCCCCTAAACCGCTATGCTGACACTTGTAGTGAAAGCCTGGCGATGGTGGCCTGTAGTAGGTTGAGATCCGGCAACTTTGGGAAAGGTTGATTATGGAACAGGTACACTGTTGGGGGCATCTGGGAGGAATCAGGATACCAGCTTTGAGATCTACGTTGCCCTGGATTTTTGATGCAAAGGACCATGAAGGCTGGCCGCAGCTGTTTCTGATCATTCCCGCCCCGCTCTGTGGGCACTAAGGCCGGATGCTGCGTGTCTTCCAGACTTCGGGCAAAGAAATCTTGGCACTTCCGTTTGAAGAGTTCCTCAAGATGTCAGGTAAGGGTGAGCAACCCGTCCACGCAGAGGATCTGAAGCGCCACTTGCAGGGCCTGTGTGGACAGCCACGGTTCAGGCAGCGATTGCTGCTTCCAGACGGCCAGATCTTGTTGGACGATGCTGCTCTGAACGGTCCCTTAGACGTGCAGCTCATCTTGCTGCCTTTCAGGCCAAGCTCAGACGAGCAAATCCGCCAGCTCACACGTGCTGCGAGTCAGAGCGACATGCAAGCACTGGAACAACTCCTGCTGAGGCCACAAGACCCCAATTTGCAATATGGATTCCGCACTCCTCTGTTCGCGGCGTGCGCCACTGGCTCTGTGGACGCTGTCCGTTTGCTGCTGGAGGCTTGTGCTGATAAGGACTGGGCCGACGCTGCTGGTGCAACCCCGATGTATATGCCATGTTGGAAAGGTAACGTGGAAGTAGTACGCCTGCTACTGGAGGCCAATGCTGACAAGGATAAGGCCATGCAGGACAGCAAGACTCCCATCTATGTGGCATCATGCAACGGCAACATTGAAGTAGTCCGGGTGCTGCTGGAGGCCAAGGCTGACAAGGACAAGGCTGACGCCTCAGGGGAAATCCCAATGTCGGCGGCATCAAAGAATGGGCACACAGAAGTCGTCCAGCTACTCCTGCATGCGAGCCGCGAAATTTCATGAGGTTTGCATACGCTGCCTTTGTTGTAGTCTTTCTTGCTTGTCTCGAGATAGCACAAAGCATGCTACCGCAGGCGAGAAGGAAAAGTTTTGTGAAGCTTGCATGTGGACGACACATAATTTCGAGAGGAACACGTACTGTTAGAGTGTTTCTGCCCTCATGCTTGTCTGAACAAGTTGCTTCATCGTCCAAGAAGCATCTCCACATCTGATGGCAACCACTATCCCAAACCTCCGAACATTCCCGGTGCACCCAAACCTTGAAACCCTGCACCCCGCCTTTAGGCAAGTTTTCCTTGCTGAGCGTCAGCCCTGGGAGGACATCCTTCGTTTCGACTTCCCCCTGGATGGAGAGGCTTTCCATAATCTGCAGACATGGGGAGGTTCTTGAAACTATGAGCCCTAGAGATCATGATTTCAGGGTGTCAATCAAGAGTACCCCGTCTTTCGATCTGCTTCCATAACCGGTTTTCAACATCGCGTGTCTTTTTTCTGGCCGCAGGAAAAGTGGCGTCGGAAGAGTTCGGGAGGGGCTGTGCACAAGCGAAGTTGCCATGCGCTAGCAGACTGCCTCGAGCCACTTCTTCCGCTATCCAAGTCTTTAGGGTTGAGAGCAGTATTTGGCCAACTGTCTGACCTCTACTGCGTGGACTTTTCTAATGATTGCGAACAGACTTTCCTTTTCTGAGTATTACTTGTACTGATGTGTGATGATTTAGGGCTGTAGAATTCTCTCACGTTCCTTCAGTGAAGTTCCTTACGTGCCCCCCTGTATAGATCTCACGAGACCCGCCTAGAACCCGTGTCACATGGTTCTGTCATGCTAGGGATTTATTGGGCCGTCCCACGGTTGATGTTTTTTTGTGGTTGTAAACCCCGATCCTCGAGACTCAGAAGTGTTCCTGGTCTGTATTGTTGCCTCATGCAGGGGAACCATTCTGAGACTGCATTTTTGAACACATCTTGGGTCTAAGGTGGGCTAGAGTTCCCTGAGCCACAAACCAAAAGCTGTGCAGCAGGCTGAAATGCTGCAACCACAGCTCATCTTTCCTCCAGAGGCTGTTAATGCAAGATGTTGATTGTGGTTTTGGATCTTGTTGTTGGGCGGGGACTGAGATAGGTATGTATTGGGTATAGACGGTGTTGGGGTCATAGGATTAGGGGCTTAGGGCTAGGCAGCTAGGGTTTTCTTGAGGTTTTGTTGGGTATAGATCGGCTTCCTGAGGAATCTAGGCAAGTATATACAGGGGAGTGCTGACAGTATCTGAAGGTATACATCTTACCGCAAGTATGAGCGCTTTGTAGGGTTCGAAACGTATTTGAGACACAGGGTATGTAAGTCATTCATTGATTATGAGGAATCATCCATCAGTAATGTTCTCCAAATCACAGTATAAGAAGCAATGTGCCGGTAGCAGGGCACGCTGGGTCTGTGGTTGGATTGTAAGTTCCAAGTTCAGAGTCAGGGTTGGCTGGGTGAGGAGCTTGGAAGGTTCAAGTAAGGGATTCATGGGATATTGGCTGTTGTGTTGAGCTCCTAGCATCCAGGCAAGCACAGGTGTTGAGTCAAAGTAACGACGACAACAGTCATGACAGTTTTGTACTAGAGGTGCAAGAAGTAGCAGTTGCCGTACGCAGTAGTGGAAGAAGTGAAGAGCAGTCGGAAGTAGACGGGCGCAGAATAATTCTGGTGGTCAGGCTACACGGCCCCATGTGTAACTTGCTTCATTTGGGTTTTCTGCTGCTGGCTTGGATCCTGTTAGCTCGGCCGGGCAGGTATGGTGAGCTTGGTACGCAGCTTATGAGAGCAGGCCATGAAATGAAGTGCTAAAACCCAGGCTCAAGTTTCTGCATACCTTGAGAACTCCAGGGCAAAAGAACCGATTCACCTGCAAGATGATCCCCATGTGCCCTGGGTGAAGCTTCGAAAAAGTTTGTGCAGCGTGTACTATCCGATACCGAAGGTCCACGGAGCCCTCATTCAAGCCCCTGAGCGGTGAACCCGAAACCCTGCTAGACTGCAGACTATTGGCCCTAAATCTTTCAGTTGTCTTCAACCCCAAAATCCCTGAACGTCCTCAACCCCCGAAATTCCCACGGCCCAAACCAAAAATCCCCACAAACTAAACGGCATACTTCCTAGAAAAACTCAACCCCTCTTCTCAAGAAGTACAGTTGTATTTCTCACTTGTTTGGGGGAGGCTGGAGCTTCCAGCAGCCTCGGGCAGCTCCTTGATGAAGCGGAGGACGTGTACTTTGGGCTGGGTCTGGGGTGTAAAGGGTTGAGGGTGAGATCTAGGGTTTAGGTCATGGGATTTAGGGCGCATTTAGTTTTGGGTGTGGGTTTCGGGGTTTAGGGTATGCGGTTTCAACCTTACATTGTAGGCCTCGCAGCACTAAGTATCCTGTGTGTCTCAGGATTCGCTCCCTTCATAGTCTGCCTGCGCAGGAGTTGGGCCCCTAGTAGAGGATCCAAGATGTAGCTTATCGGGTGTGTGGTGGCTTTGGGGTTAAGCAAGCTCCTTAGCACGTTTTACGTTGGTAGGGCTAAAGGCCAGGTGGAGTTTCTCATGGAAACTCTAGGTAGGATTTGGGTGAGGGCTTTGCGGAGAGGGGTGTCGATTTGGACGTGCATGCATTTACATATGCCGCTGTCGAAGACCCATGGAGGCTCAAACAAGACTTCTGGCCATGTCCCGCAATGTGGGCCCGCTCATGCCTCTGAGAACATCTGATAGGCACGCGCGAAATGGTCCAACATGGCAACACCAGAATTGAAACATCCGGGGCAATTTCCTTTCCTGTGTGGTTTGTTCTGCTGCTTGCCGTTACTTGCAAGCGCAGAGACGCAGTTATGAGAAAAAGGGTACGCGGTTACGCTGCCAAACTCTCCCCAGGAAAAACTGGACAAGCACCTCAACAACGCAAAACGATAACAACCCTGCCAATCTTGCCATCCAAACGTTACTAGTGCTCTCTAGCAAGGCCTACGCGTCTCCAGCAAACGCAGCATAAGCAGCAGGTTGACACAGCAGGCCCACCACTGCAAAAAACCAAAGGCACAGACCCAGCTATGAAAGTTTGATTTCGTCTGAGGAGCTCGAATCCCGCAATCTCCAGCTGGCTGAAGAGAGCCTTTGCTGTTCGAGGGTCATGACGGCAGGTGGGTGACATCTCTCCAAAACTGCGATCCCCTTTCCTTCACGAAGGTAAGTGATGACCCTTGTTCGGTTTGGGGTCCCTTTTCTTCAGGGGCTTGTTTGGTTCGTCCCAGACCTCCACAGCTCTAGCCCAAAACATTAACACCCATCCTCAAGATTAACAAACGGGAGAAGATGAGAAGCAATAACAGCATTAACACCACCGTAGTGATCTTTGGTATTGCCATTGACAACAAAGACATATGCATTTTCGCAACACCTACGATCGATGTTGACAAGGCGTACCCAGGCTGTTCTTGTAGAAGTAGCCCCAAATACATTGGTAGCGTTCTACCCTTGCCCCACTTTCAATTCAGTATGCCGCTGCAAAGAATCTCATGTTTCAATGCATAGGGTGCGCTTTTATCATGGCTTCTGTTTTTCCATCATCCATTTCTGGAGGCTTGTGAACATTTTGCATGACAGACCCTAACTTTTTTCCCTGTACGATGGCAGTCCTAGCCTCTTAGGAGAGGTCGGCTCTCCCAGGTCCTTCAAATAGAGTTTCTCAAAAACAGCCCCCACACACACAAATTCAACCACACTCCTGAAATTCTTGTATGGCTTCCAGGATGCCACTATTGTCTCTCAACCCTGCACACTCAACTCCTCAGTTCCGAAAGGTTTCGTTTGGATCCTACTTGTGGAGCTTAGCTGACCCCACTGTGTAACAGTCTAACATTCAGAGCCGAGGAAGCGCGAGCTTCATATCCGCCTCTCCGCCGCCCAATTCGCACTGCAGCGCTTGGAGAGCAGTCCACCCAGACAGGCATGGGGTAGGGATCCGTTTTGTGGGGTTTGGAGTTTTAGACTAGTGCTGGTGATCCAGCATTCCGAGTTGTCACTCAGAAGTTGTTGCTTAGGTCTTGCGAGGGTTTGGCGCTTTGGAGCTCAACGTAAATACCGATAGATGCAATAGCTGGATCGGGCCCACTGTTTAGAACAGCACAGCTGTTGAGAGTGTGGTTGTGTCAGGCATGTTCCAAAGGATATCTTCGCAAGCAGGCTCTATACTTCTAGATGTCAAGCTATACTGTCGGGGCCGTACAACCCTTGAAAAGTATGCTTACATGCTTCTGGATTCCTAGGAGCTCTTAAACGCAGGCATCGCCTCAGAAGCAACGTGGCTGCCCTTTCTGTGAGCACTGCCAGCGCAAGACGTGATGGTTTTATGGAGTCTGGGGAAGAGATTGAGGGTTGAAGGTTGCCATGTGTTACCTGTGTGCGCGACCTGACAAATCAGGGAATCTCAAGAAGAAGCAAGCTGATGTACGTAGTTGCAGGGTTGACTCGTACTTCAGGTCGCCAAGTTTGGGCAGCTTGCATTTTGACGGCCAGTCTATTATTGATCCATGCAACTGCCTATAGTCAATCACCGCAAGACTTCGGGTGCATGTTCTGGGCAATCTCTTCAAGTAGTTTGGAGTCTCTTGTTATGCACTGATACCAAACACGGTAAACCTGGACCGTGCAGTAGTAGCTAGTATCGAGAATTGACGATGAAGGGCATTCCACAAGGTTGGAGCATCTTGTCTCAGAGCATATGGATACTTGCAGAGCCTTTGACGTGGATACCTACAGAGGTGTGGGGTGATTGTTGCATGCCATGCCGCGCCATGCCACTGTACATAGCTGACCAAATTCTGGAGGATGTACTTGGTGAGTCAACGCTTTCTCAGAGCAATATACTCCCGGAGGAGGGGGGGGTCCAACCAGAATCCTTTTGTGCCAGGGCACGCCCTCTCAAAATGGTGCCTAGCATTGTTGCAGTGGTACGGGCATGGCATTTTTCATGTCGGAACCACAGGGCCAGCGCTTGTTTCGTGAGAGGTGGGTTGATATCTTATGCGACGGAATCCCGCGCTGGCTCATGTAATGTACCCTATAGTCTAGGGGCACTTTGGAATCATTATGCGACTCTCTGTCTCGCTTTTATATACTAGCCATTGTTTGGAGGGCCTTCAACGTAGTGCCCTGCAAGAGAAATTCTAAACGGGTCTCCAGATCTCTCTGGGAGTCATGGTGAGCATTCGCTTGCATCTGGTCCCTGTTGAGCTAGAAGTTCTACGCATATAGAGCAAATTGGCTGGAGAATAATCGAGTATAGCAGCATAGGCAGTATACCAAGATCGGAGTATTTTCACCGCAGTGTGACAATCTTGTCTTCGCATGCGCAAACTTCATCAAACAGCTGAGCATTTTGCATGTTGCAGCTATCATTCACAGGACTAGGAAACCCTAATCCCAAATTCCCAAATCCTTAACTCATAGACCCAGAACCTAAATCACCTAAGCCCAGATCCTCATTGCATGTCCCAAGTACATCCAAAGCCTTGATGTGGGGAAGCTTGCGGCCCTCACAGATGTCAGCCGGCACGCATCGTGAGCAATAAAAAGGGCTGTCAGGGCTCCAGCTGCGCATTCAAGCTTGACAGCTGGCTGCTTGACTGTAGTCGTAGCCATGGTGGGCTTATTCAAAGATTTGGATCCATGCCCATGGATTAATGAAAATGGAGCCCATATCAGAATGACCTTGCATGGTTGCACACCCAAAACCAACCAAAACCATTGCAACTCGATCGTGTTGATTTTGAGTAGCATTGTCTTGTATTTTTTCTTGGAATGCAGCTGCCCTACATCTGAGAATTGCTAGGTGGCAGAGTGGTGCCATGAAGCTTGAGGCCCCAACACATGTCTTTGATCTGCAGCCACTTTCAATCTTGAGCCGACATGGAGGCACATGATGTTTGGTCGCAGCAAGAGGCCTTCAGCACGACATGGCCCCGCATATCAAAAACTCTAAGCCCTTGCGGCAACGAATAAATTGGCTTGCTAGAAGGGGCATGCCAAGATTTTGGCCTGCACTGTGAAGACATTTGCAAGAAGTTGTCTCCCAGTTTCAGATCGCACCATGCGCATGTATTTCAAGTGATGCCCCAACCAAGAGAAACAGAAGCGGCCGGTAAGCTGGACGACCTGCATACTATGTAGACCCCGAACCCGACATCGCAGACCTGAATCGCAAGCCGAACAATAGCACTTTCCTGTGTAAGCTTGCATTGCCTGCGACTCATGCGGATGGAATGACGTCGTCAAGTACGCAGGAGCTGATACATCCTGGCTCCTTAACAGATGTGAGCAGCAGCAGCAGCTTGAAAAAACATTCTAAACAGCATTGAGCATTACAAAGACCTTAGGACATTAAGGGATGGATGCAAGGCTCCGGGCTTGCTGGGGTGGAGAGGGTCTAAGCGGTTTGGGCTCTTGCTTTCGGATTCTACAGGACCCGGACCCAGTCATCGCTTCCCATAGATGAGCACCCCTACCCCGATGAGAGTGACGTATGTGGGCCAAGACCCTTCAATTTTGGGACATGTTTGATATTCAGTTTCAGGGGGCATTGAGCCATGTTTTCTAGCTCTTCCAGTGGGCATTGCTTTTGCTCGCTAGCTGCTAGCCATACTAGCTTTAGAGGTTTGTCAAGTTCAAAGGGATACAGCACCGCTCCGATCAGATGGGGCTTTCTCAAGCGGGTGGATCTCTTTCAACAGCCGGGTCCAAAACACGGGTACTTTCCTCTGCCAGGTCTATGCACAGCCAACAAGCGACAGAAGCCACTAGTTACCCTTGCATGAGCCTTGTTTGAGGCTTGCAAATGGATACCCACCTTTTTTACTATCTGCTGGAAATTGAAGTTTGTTTCCTTGGAAGTGTCACGTAGGCGCCTTGCGACCATGATTTCCTTTTCCGGCTATCTAAACGGCACTAGTATCGGCTAGACCAGATCCCTGACACTGGTAGGGGCAGAGCAAACTCTGCCAGCTCGCGGCAAGCCACAATCACAGTTGCCACATTCATTTGTCTGAAGCTCTTGAAAATTGGGGACCTGCTCCCCTTGCCGGCGGTGCCAGAACCAGTGCGGGTGCCAGTGCCGTGCTGGTGCCATCGGCCATGGGAGTGGTCTTGGTTTCTGTGCTTTGTGTTTTGGTTTCAGTGGTTCTGATTTGAGAAATGGTGGTGTCAGGTTGGTGTGGCGGAGGCAGTGGCGGTGGCGATGGGCGGCGTTGGTGGCCAGTTGTGTTGGGGGCAGTTTTGATGTTCTAGGGAATCTAAGCTTTACATCCTTAGCCTATGCGCTAGGTGCTGCAAACCCGCCCGAAAGCCAAGACCATGAACGCAGGACGAACCCGTCTCTCTGCGGCGATTGCGCGAGTCGCTTTCGTTCCGGCTGGCATGTTCTCTGAGTTGTTCTCCAAGTTGTGGTTAACGAGAAACTCTCAAAATTCCAAGCTCCTTGACTCAAGGAGGGTGGCTTCAATTTAGCCGCTCTAATCATCACATTATGAACCTCGAGCTCCAAATCCGACGCCCTCAAGAATCCCCTTGCCAGGCATCTTGAGCGTTTGGAGAGACAGCGCCAGACGCCAGCAGCTAAGCGATGCATCAGGCTATGGCTTAGGAGGTGTGGATTTCAGGATGAACCATGTTGATTCTGGTTTATTGGGTTTGGGATGAGACATATAGGTTGGAGTATGTAGTGTCTCCGGATGTGAGATTCGAGTTGAGGTTCGGGTTCAGGGATTGGGCAAAACCAGCATGCACCTACTTGTGGAAGACAGACGAGCGGCGATGAACATGCCCCGAAACAGAGCGCACACTTACTTCCGCGACGCTCGCAGCCGATGCCTTTAATCCTGCTCACGATTTTGTGATAGAATCTTCTGCGACATATTAGTTCATAGGCTACTGATTCTCTAGAAGACCTCAAGTGTATTATGCCATGCATTCTAGCCCAAGACCTGCCCAAGACTGTTGGTTGAGCAAGCGTTTTCAGGGCCCCAGACCTTTAAACCCTCAACATGACCGATTCAATCCCCCGACCTGAAACCGTACTGTAGATCCCCGGCCCAAAGACCTCAAACCAAAGCCTCCAAAAAAAAACAAGGATGCGCGACCGCTTTGATTCCTACCCTGGAACAGGCGCTTGGTAATGGGGTGTTAGAACATCGCCTCGTGTAGAACTTGCGTATGCGGTGCTTCAAAAGTTATGTCTTCATCTGTTAGTTGGTTGCATGCTATCAGGTTGTGCCACTGCCGTGGCCCTTTCTTGAAGATCCTTGCTTTGCAGAGTTACATCATATACCTTGGGGCTGCAAAGTTGGGATCTCGTGGTATTAATTGACGTCCAAAGAGGATTCAGTGTAGACTAAGTAAGAGAACTCAGCCATTTCTCTGCTAGGTACTTTCCCAAAGTTAAGGTCCCCTTATATCCCCCCATATACGATAATCCTCATTATGGGGACTCCCTAAAAAGGTATCCCTAATTTTGGGAAACACCGAAACACCCTTCACTTCTCCAGGTTATGCAGTTGATTCCTTGAATCGATCCCTGTGTATGTTCACGCTAATAAACTTCCTAGGGGCTCGTGGGGCATAAGAGAGTTTGATATGGGTTATATAAGGCTAAAGGACCATAAATGCAAACTACTACATTAGAATAGGGTACATATTGGGGTTATAGTAGGGAATAAGGGAATATATCATGTACGGATTATAAGAGATTCCCTCACTTCCTACTAGCCACCGGTAAGTAAGAGAGGGCCTCGAGCCAGACCGAATCTTGATACTTTAGTCTCCCCGCGGCTTCATCTCAGTGTGATGGCTCTCCGGCGTGGGCAAGATTCCATCAATCCTGTCCATGCCAAACCTAGCACTATTGGGAGAAGATCTTCCAGGTGGCCTTGCGCACCACTCCTGCAGTCCCCGCCATTCTTTAATGTGCATGGTTAGCCTCAAATATAAACTCCCACGGACCTTCATTCTCGGAATTGCATTTCAACTGGGGTCCTTTCTCAGCTTCCAGACTTTTGAAGGGGAGTATGACAAAAGGAAGTTTGAGGTCATCGATTCTAGGGCTTGCTGGCTAAAGTTCATCGTCTGTACAATACCCGTCGCACGGAAGCCCTCTGCCAGAAACCCTCTGGCTTCTTGTATGATAATTCCACATCCACTGCAGGAGCAGGAAAGAAGAATGGGTTTCTAGTTTTAATATCAGTTTCTGATAATGCTAATTCATAACAAGATTAACAAGAATATTCATAGAAAACATTAAGAGAACAAGGCTTGGCTATTTCTACGAGCTGGCATGGTGGCTGGCATCATTCTTTTGCACTCCTTACTACAGTGCAGTACCCCAAGACGTCATCCTGCCGCTTACTCCCCTATAGAAGCTGTAGTTTAAACTCCTTAAAAGGGGTTATATGGGGGATTAAAAAGGGAGTATGATAGCAAATATTAAGGGGGGTTCTAGGAGTTTCGACTATAGCTCATATCATCCAGAATGCAGTCTGCAAGCAGGTGCCGGCCAAGCTACCCGGAACGAAGGCCCAGAAGCCTGAGAATGTGCTCTGTACTCATATCATATCTGTTGAGGGTCAGAAAAGTCAAAAAAGAGCACATACATCAGCATCCCGAAGTGAGGCTTCTTGTTGCATTTCCTTCTGAGCCAGCATTTGGTTTTTCAAGATGCACATGCCTGCCTTGGCTTGCCAGACTTTCGGGCCCGAATCCAAAAGTCATAAACACAGGTTGAGCCTCTCAACCCTAGAAACGAGGAGCTGAGGTTTTTTGGGTGTATAACCTACTGGGCCCGAAAGACGGCGGGGCCTTGAAGGCTTGTTTTCTTGGAGGTGGAAGGTTAGCAGAGATCGCAGCTTCCAAACTGCTCACACCGTGCAGGTCCCGCCACAGAGACACTCTGCACGCATATACTCAAACTGTCATGTTCGAGGCTACAGTCCACTTTACCGCAACAAGCCAGGAACTTCCAAAACCTCTCACTTCATTTACATTTTACATATACATGGCACGTGAACTTCATGCGAAAGAATTGCTACGCTGCGGGCTGCGGGAATTCCATCAAGGCACCTCAGAAGGTGCAAAGCTTCCAGGAGCAGCTGCCGCCGCAGAAGGCCGCCGATATCGCGGGCAGCACCTCTCTTCACCACCCAGGCCTGGGACGGGCACAGGGCTGGAGGTTCAGGCGTTTTGCGGTTCTGTTTGGGTTTGGGGTTCGAGTGTAGAAGTTAGGTGGTGTAAGGACAGCTTGTCGCTCATGACTCTTTCGCAGAACCATGACTAGTCGTTGCATCCTATTGCAGAAAAGATCCTACATGGGCTCAGCTGGGCTCCCAGCTTCAAGTGGGGACTTGCACAGTGGCCTGTACGCAGAAGGCCTATACACCACTTGTGCATCCATTCCATCATGACTCCTCTCTCAGAAGCCTCCCTGCCTAGAGGGTCCTCGACTTAAAGACCGTAGCAGACATACCGAAACCAGGAGACGGTCGGAATCTCCGCAGGGGCGTGGACGCACCGGACCAAGTCCATAGCTCTTGAGTTTAGAGCTCATGCAGTAAGTGCCCCCGCTGAGGGTAAGTAGTAGGGTTGAAGGTCTTCGTGGCTCAATGTTAACTTGGTGTCAGATCTTAGTTGTTTAGTACCTCAAAAGTTCCCAGGCTATTAGGTTAGGTTATAATGTGTAGAGTGGTGTGCGATCCCCTTGCGCCCAGGGGGCTGGGGGTGCGGTACTGTCGCGTTTCAAAGCTCTGGGGCAAAGTTGGAAGTTAGTGCTGATTGGCTGAGGTTTCGGGATATTTTCAGCAGCAGTAGGAGTGGTGTTTCAAAAGGGAATCCTCAAGAGGAATCAGAAGACTTTCCCTTCAGGTCCTCTAATGGTACAAGAAGGGTACATGTCTCACTCTCAACAAGCTACGCCTTAGGATTTGGGATCGAAGGGTTCAAGGGTCTAGCGTACAAGAGAGATTGCATCTTGCCGGTCAGCTTGCATGCTTATTTGACGTGGCAGAAGAGTGCTCACCTGTGGCAGAATGCTACACGTAAAGCGTTCAAGGGGTGATGGCCGTGGTTTTTTCTGCACGCAAGACAACGGTTTGTATATCATGCTGTAGATTGCAGGAAGAATTTAGTCTTTGTCCTTAGGCTTTTTGAGGGCATGCCCAAAGACGTTTGAACAGGAAAATTGAGAAGAGTTTGGGAGCTAGATGAGTTCCGTGCCCTGGATGAAGATGTAATGCACGTGCTTGGCTTTGAGCGGTTTCTCCGCTGTGGGACATATTTGCGTTCGTATGCAGAGGTTTGTCTATATGTTGTTTGAATCAGTGGAGATAGATCCTGTCAAGCAGTGAAATAGGCGACCCTGAGGCAGGTACTACTGCTGAAATTTTCCTTCGCACGAATCAATGCATAAGCTTGGCTGCAGCATCGGTAGGGATGAGCCCGGAAACGGTACTGTCCCGCGGCAGGGTTGTGGCCAGGGGCTGGTTTTACACTAACGGTTGCGGAAGCCTGTTGAGGGGGGATAGGAGTGGTCCCTTACAACCTTTCAGATTGTCCCCAGCGTCCCCAATTGATTCCGGTCCGTACATAGGGTCTTCAAGGGAAGCCCTGCTTCAAGAATCGATTTCTTACATGCTTGTAAGCAGAACTGCAAAGCGGTGCATGTGCTTAAAAGCTTGGTGAATTTGCCCACCCGCTTTGGCTTGTAGCACAATGGTGTTAGCCCAGCTTCAGTGCGCCTGGTGAAGCAGTGCAGTTTACCTTGAGCAGGTCCTGTTTGATTTTTCATTGTTGACAAGAGGAAGAGTAGACTCTCATATCTTGATCTGGTTTTATGCCCACACCGCAGCATATGGAACATACACACACTGGGGGCCGGGTTTTGCGTTTGCCCGCCCAGCAAGGCCGAGCAAGAACTTGGAACGCGCAAGACAGCTGTAAGAGCAAAAATAGAGACACAACAAGAAGATGAAGGTGCTGGCGCTTCGGGCACTACATGCGGAAGTAATTCAAGCATGCATGAGGTCATCTTCTACAACAGCGACACAGCAAGTCTGTAACGGCAAAAACTGCCCAAACCGGTCTGAGTTGCGTTGTGCCTCTCCTGGTGGACCGGCTCCCAAAAATGCCGCGGCCTGGCTTAGTTCATTCCTTTCCCTGAACATGAACACTCTCTTCCCCTCGAGTGATATGTATATATACATATTCGTGGTTTCCCAAAACTAGGGGTACCGTATAATAAGGATTATAGTATCTTGGATTTTGATGTGGTCCCCTATTTAGGGAAACTACCACATACGTGCTGCAAAAATCAGAGCAACCATACGGCACAAATAGAATTTCTGTAGGGGCTCGGGTTGTTCCAGAAAACGGGTGAGGGGATTTTAGGAGCACTACAAGTTGTAGCTATAGTATTCAGGTTTGATGGTAATGGCCTTAATCGTGGCAGATTCTCAAAACGAGCCCCATGTTATCCTCAACCAGGGCCCCCTGAAATCCCTCATACCACCTTTGTATTTCTCACGTCCAAGAAAAATCAGATTCAGAGGAACGAGATGATGCAGCGATGCCGACAGTGTGCATAATCCATCAGAACCGCAACACAGCAATAACTCTCGGACTAGTCGTGGTGGCGGCGGTGGTGGAAAAGAGGAAGGGGAAGCAGCTGAAGCCGCAGCCAGGGTCGGAATGGAAGTGGGAGTGAGAATGAGTAGGAGGAGGAGCAGCTGCTGCAGTGGCAGTAGCAGGCAGTAGCAGTAGCAGCTCTTGCTATCTGAAGCTGGGTTTCTTTGGAACTGCGTCAGGATGGAAGGCCTCCTCTGGTCGACTCTAGCCAGCAATGCTGAAGCCTCAAAACCTAAAATCTGGAATCCTGAAACGTTGGACCCTAAACCTCAGTTGTCTCGCCCATCAATTTAATCCAGTGAACTGCGCCTAAAGCGAGGCCCTTGAAGCCTCAAACTCCAAAACTTCTGCCTCCACCCACAAGCTGCCATCCCAGGGGGCAGACAACCTTCTTGGGCGGCATGGCCAACTCCAAATCCTCGATCGCCTCCTCGAAGTCGACGACCTTTGGCTCAAGGGTTTAGGAAACAGGTTTAGAGTTTAGGTGCGGGAGCTTCGGATGTAGGCCGAGGGTTCAGTATGTCGGTGTTCGATCCGGGGTTGCTATGGTGCCTAGCGTGAAGGTGTTGAGCATTGCAACTGCAAGCATGGTTAAACAAGTATCGCTAGTGCTAACGGTCATTGTTTCATAGCACCTTCCCCTCCTCCTTTCCCTCATCATCATCATCATCATCATCCTTCTGCTTCGGCCTCAGACTTTATGCTTGGTGGCCCAGTGAGCGGTTCGGGGGGGTGCAGGTCTATTGCATTCTGTCCTTTGGATGGATGCAGGAGCATAGGACAGCGGCTCCATCTCAGATGGCATTTTGTTCTGCGATTACGTAGGTCTTCAAGCAAGCATGGCTACCGTCAGCATGTTCTGCTGAGAAGGAATTCGTAAAGACACCACAGAAGATTCTCTGAAGGAGAGAAGTTTGAGCTATCGGCATAGTGCTTGATTATGGACCTAACTCAACCGTGACGCGCACGTGGATCTCCTAGGTATTTCTGAGAAGGGCCGTCTTCATTATTCCACGCAAACCACGTAGTCGAAAAACCTGAAACAACAAAAGGGCCCGATGAGTTTGATAAACCAGCTGTTTTTTTCATTTATGCACTTTCCGCTGATGTCCAGGCTCAACCAATCTCCAGGTCAGCTCTACCAGAGTGAAGGCGCCAGCACACAAGGGTTGGAGTTCAGGAAACAGGCTTGTCGGTTTAGGAAAGGGTTGCAGGATTCAGGGACAACGGTTCAATTCAAGGGGTGGCTCAGGAGTCACAATGAGAGTCTCCCAGCAGTTGTCCGAGTGCCACCCTGGACCTGAAGCAAGCTAAATGACCACAACCCAACCGTACCCTCACGCCCACAAAAACCGAAAGAGAACAGAGTCCTTGTGGAATAGACCTGTATGAGGGTCCAGATTTTTGCCGAGGGTCGAGGATATTTGCTCGATACTGCGGAAACGATTGAAGTAGCTAGGGGTTCAAACGGATGACAACCAGGTCTGAACTTACCCATATGGAGCGGAGTTTTTTGAGTGGGCTTATGGGCGTTTGTGATGATGGTTCGCATCATCTCTTAGGGTGTTTCCAAAGCTTCCCACAAAGCCAGCATGGCTTTTTGTCTTTAGGTCTATGCCAATCCTTCGGCCCAAAGCCCTAAAACTGTAAACGCTACAAACCCTCAATCCCATCCCTAAACCCTGTTGAAGCCTACACCTGGAATCTGGCTTCCAGGCATTGCGGCGGCACACAAGAAGGCGCTGAAGGATAAGAAGTTCAACTCGAAGGACACAAGTAAGGGGAGCTGTCAGGATGTAGTGGATTTGTGTCTGGGGTTTGGGTCTGTTAGGACTCCCAAACCGCTGGCCAGACACATTGTAGACACGGAGCTCGATGTGCTCCGTGTTCAATATCAAGGGATTGCCGTGGATGGGAAAGTCTTGCGCCTAGGACCCCGATATATGCAACGCCGAAAGCCAACACAAGGCAACTCCGGAAGTATTTCCTCCATCCGCCGCAAACTAGAATCCTGAACAGTGAGTATTTTGACGTCTTTTCGAACAGTCACTAGTACAAGTCATGGCTTCAGAGTAGAGGATCGGGGCGCTGCGCGATGCACCGCCTGCGGCTTATTGCCAAAGGTATCAAGAAACTGCCCCAGCCAATGTGGAAGTCGATATGGGCCTTTATTGAAATTTGGGGTCCCTTCTCGGAGGTTTACGAAAATTGAAGGTCTTTTTTTGTAATGAGATTGTAGTACGTTGGGTCTACAACGGAACTGCTATTTTTGGAGACCACAGATGTATATTGATGTGGATCAAAAACAAGGCCCATGATAAAGTCGGACGACCCCAAAAGATTTTCGCCCCTATTGTGGGACCCCACAAAAGGTACCCCTAATTTTAGAAAACCCACATGTACTGAGGGGAAGGTTGGTTAAACCCAGCCATGAGCCCAGAGTCGGCTTCAGGCATGCCGTTCAGTAGAGGGTCAACGTGAAGTATTTCTTGGAATTGTGTTTCCCCTTATACATTCAGGGAAAGCACGAAGAATCTTAGTAGAAGTGTTAGCCCTACACCCTGATCTCCAAATCCCAACGCCGTAGTTCAGCCCACTGGGAGGACTTGGCAAACTTTTCCTACTGCCGATGGAGACATGGCTGACTTACACTAAAGCCAGGCCAAGCGTTGAGCATTATTTTGGTGCATGGAAGAAGCACGTTTGCAGAGACGATGGATCTCAAGACTAAAGCCGCACAAGTAGAGGCTGTTGGGGAGATTGATGCTTGGCATCTGCTTTGGGGTTTGGGTGCAGTTAGTTCACTGATGTTTTGCCGTGGGTGCAAATGCCCAGTTTACCACGGTGTCCACCCAATCGGTGCCTTTGAAGCGCCAGCTTATGTGTTGCCAGGATTACTTCTGGATGAGGGTGCATGGAAGTTGGTGGGGGAAAATGATTATGCACACAAGGCTCAATATTTTGATACAAGAAATTGTCCTCAACACCCAGATCTGCTCAGTGTCCAGGTTGAGAGAATCATGAACACAGGATGGCCCAGGATCAGTGCCATTTGTGAGGCGATTCGGATAGGATCCAGAAGAGGATCCTGTTCTAGCCGCGCCTAGTTTCACAAAGTTTGGGTCCCATGTATGGAGGTCCAAATGTTTGCGGAAACTAAGAGGACCCTACTTTAGCAGAAAAGCTCAAGCAAATCCATCTGAGACCCAATCTCCCGGGCACTGAGTCGACTGCTGTACTGATACTTAGGTCTGCTACGGAGCACCTACAGGGCTGTTCAGTGTACCACTTACTTGGAGGGTCAGGCTTGTGGGGCTCATGTGTATACTTTACTAAGTTCCCCTGACACTTGGGCTGGCTCAAATCAGGGCAACACTTAGCATCTGGAGATGAAAGTTGGAGGTTCGCACGTTTTTGTGAGCGTGATTTGCCTGCAGATCATGAAGATCCTCTTTAATCTGTTTCGGCTTTCGGGTCCTAATCACAGAATGCCGACCATCACCGTCAAACCAATCCGCAGAGCTTTGGACACCAGGCAGGTGCATTGAGGAGGCCCATGTTGATTTCCTGCCCCACTTGATGTGGCGCGGGGCGGGCCAGAGTTTAAGTAGAGTAACAGAATGCCACATAAAGGCTTAGGAATATCCGTTGGTTCGAATGCATCATGGCTACCACATTGGTGATTCAGGGACATAAGCTGAGTCCAGAGACCAAAAATGATCAAGCCCTGCAATTCTGCACAAGGAGGTTTCCCTGGGCCCTTAGCAACAGCAGCAATAGCAGTGACAACAGGAAAGCCCAGCAGCCACAGTTGTAGAAAGCAAGAAGCATCAGACGGGATAGTGTGAGCAAGAACAGAAACAGCTTCAAGAAGAGGCTTCGCAGAAGGTTCTTGCATGTTCTGAAATTGTGCCCTGTGCTTGGCCGAGGAGATTTTATAGTCTCGTTATCTCAGCTCCATGGGAACCTTGGTCCACAATTATCAGGGTGTGAGGGACAATGGAGGGCTTTGGTTAGAAGATGCTGAAAATCCTAAGCGTGGCCGGGGCGTGCGAGCTTCTCTCCACGCTTTGCAAATCTTGCTGGCAATTTTCCCGTCGAGGTTCAAATTTCTGGACCCTCAAAGTTTAGGGTCAGAATGTTCTGGGGGTAGATAAGGAGGTCCTTCTCAAAGGTCTTCAACCCTGTGGGCGGACGCACATCTCATCAGTTTACATCTAGTTACAGTGAAGCGGTCATCCTAGGGGGTTCATCATCTTCCCCCTAGCATGGAATTTCTGCGACTTGTTATCAAATAAAAGATGCTGGGGAATGGGCATAGGCATAGGTGCAGGCAGGATGGGATGATGCAAGCCTCGAGCAAGCCTGAATAAGCAAGCAAGCCCGAATTACACAACTATCTGAAATTATGAGGTAGGTGACTTTGTGGATAAGCAAAGATATGCTCTGCACACTCATGGAGCATCGCTAAGAACTTTCTAGAGCGTTATTCAGCCCCTTCTCCAAATGCTTCCTACGTGGTCCTGAACAATGAAGCCCAGAGGCCCCTAACCTCCAAAGAAATCTCAGAAACACTCTTGAGAAAGCCCTCAATTGAAAGGAGATGTTGGTCAGCTTCATCATTTGCTTGAACTTTGTTATCATCATCTTCGAGGCAAATGCCAGCGTGACCTGCGGCGATGAGGTCGTCGGCTGCTGAACTGCCTTGGGGGCACAGGGAGATATGGTAGCTTCCCAACACAGGAGGACCCCAATATAGACCCCAAAATACTATGATCCTTAGTGAGGGACCCCTTTTCTTGGGAAACCTTCAATTTGTGAACCTGTAGAGCTTTGTAAGTTTAAGGTTCAAGGTGGCCTTGTGTTCGAGGAACCCGGTGTGGCTTTAGGTTTGGGGTTGGTCAGATGGCCCTGTGCATGCTATACTAATATTCTTAGCTGGTGCTGGCTCCAACAGCTACCAACTTGAGGCCTTGAATGTGAGAGAGGATAGAAATCACTCGAACAGCAGTGGCTGCAGTCATACCGCAAGAGACAGCCCTCGATAGATATGAGTTGAGGAATTCCCTGCGCAAGGCTATCTGGCACATGCATTGGGAATCACTGCGTGTTGGAGGAAGGGGCTGCTGCCTGAATGGGACTGTCTCC
The DNA here is from genome assembly GCA_905231905.1 of Symbiodinium pilosum. Taxonomy (NCBI): domain Eukaryota; class Dinophyceae; order Suessiales; family Symbiodiniaceae; genus Symbiodinium; species Symbiodinium pilosum. The sequence goes on from CAJNIZ010017958.1 coordinate 73,924, forward strand.
CATTGAGAAGGTCTTGAAGGGGTGTTTAGATTCTTAGACAGTCTAAATGAGATTGTGTAAGCTCTTCAGCCGGCGCGAAAATGCGCGAAACGAGATTCCAAGGCTGCATGCCTTCCTGGCTTTCAATTTCCAATTACTTGTTCGTGGCCTTCTACACCGTTGAGACCTTCGCTGCTCGATGCACACCCGTACATTCAGCATTCCTTAATAGCGGCTGCTGTTCCATTAGTCTGCAAATTACGCTAATGGTAAGCAAAAGCAGAAGACCAAGTATGGATGGCAGTGTAACAGTAGCAAAATGAACGGTGATCACAACTAGCTTACCAGGGAGTCTTCCACAGGATGTCTGAGGCTATTGTTCCTGTTTTCCGGATTTGGGGTGTATGGGTCTACCCCTTGAGTCCCAACATTCCGACGCATACAGACATGACCTCAGTAGATGTCGGCTTTTTGCTACCAGTCTGTTTTCTCGTTTGTTTGTATGCGCGGACCGGTTGTTAAAGAACCATGTGGCAGGCGTAGGCCACTTCCACGTCCTATGCAAAACCAAGGTCATGCTCTACGTCTACCGAAGACGCATGTGCCGTGATTGGTGGATGATTTTCGACATGATGATCGTGACTTACCTACAGAGATTTTGCTATAGAGCTTACACTGCAGCCACTTCGTCCGGATTCCATTGTAATATGCTATAGTAGTTCCCGTTTTCTTTTCCATTATCCCTATATGAACCCTACATAACCCCAATATATACCCTATTATAATGTAATTATTTCAGGGAAGGTTCGCTGCACACGCCGTTTGGGAATTCTTTCTGCTAGCCATACTGGCCTTCAGAAAGAGTCTATGACATGTTTGAGAGTTGAAATGTGGAAACTACAACATGATATGATCTATAGTCTAAGCTCCCTGAAGAGGGTTATATGGGGGATTATATCGGGAGGTATTAATAGTTAAAGGGGTTATTAAGCGGGATGCTAGGAGTTTAGACTATAGCTTATAAGGTAGCGTCCATGTTCTCTCTGTTTTTGACTGGAAATCAACTGAGAAACGTCTTGGGCAGAGTCTCGTCATCTACAACAGGTGGCTCAAGATATCGTAGGTTGTCTGTGGGAAAGCCAGGTCAGTCAGTCAGCCAGCCAGCCGGTCAGTCAGTCAGTTAATTGGGTGTTTACTCAGCTGCTGACATCTGTCTCCCAACGAAAAACACCTGACCCTCAAAAAGAGCACCCTTGGTTCCTCTCCAAGTACATCTCAAACAACCAAGGTAGAAAACAAAAAACCATGGAGAGCTACCATATGCGGGGGCAGGGGGTGGACTGCGCACCAAAGTTTGGAAAGCGGCTTGTTCCCTGTGTTTTTGGTTACGCCACCGTGTAGGCACAATGCACGAGAACCCTCGGGATCAGTACATGATGTCACCCAGCCCGGCCGCAGGACATGCCCCGGCGTCCTGAAACGTGCCCGGTGATGGCTTCGTGCAAAGCCCCTACACTCGCGTTGACACCATCATATTGTCGTCGTGCGCGCCTCCACACTGACGGAGTATCCCATGATTCTTCTCCGCTCACCGCCGAAAACTCAAAACCGCCATCCCTGTCCCTTCCTGCCCTTCCACACTGTACCCAGTGTTACCAGGGTGTACAAAGAACCAATCGAGGAAGGAGTCTCAGGGGTGTATGCGCACTGAGCAACTCATTGTCTCGAGCAGGACTGTTTCCGATAGTAGTTTTCCCGATTGCCACCCTTCCAGCATTTCGGAGCGATAAGCCTCGGCAGCAGGCAGGCGGTCTCCTTTCACGCAAACGCTTCCGGATCCCAACACCTGGCCCTCCCAGTCAATAACCCGTCCATCCCCAAAAACCGAATCGAGCGCCCAATTGAGGTTACCGCGTTAGTTTGCGACCATCCCGTCGCTAATCCGTCCATCAACACCAATGGTCACGACCCCCGAATACAGACAGCGAACAGCCAGAGGCTAGGGGTTAGCTGACGCATTTGCCACCCAGACACCAGCGAAACCGAATTCAGACGTTCTGTTGCGGACCTTCTGTCCAAGTTTTAGTTCTCTGTCCCGATTATTCGGTGTACAAATGCTTTCCAGGCCGCTTACCGACATGAGGTACAAATGACGGTCGCCAATGGGAAAGACGTGTGCTTACATAAGAACGATGTAGCCCAGCAAATCCTTGCGGACTCTGATTCCTGCGATCCTTGATGACAGGAGTCTGTTATCACACGCATGAAATTCGATTGAATACAAGTTTCTGGGATCAGGGCAAGCCTTCCTGTCATCTCTCAGAAAATATTCTTGCAAATGGAATCCAAGAGGGTGAAGATGGTAGCTCAACTGCTGAAAAATGCCTCAGGCCGAAGCCTCGACTTCCCCGCATTTTTTCAGCTCGACTCGCTTGGGCCAAGGTGGTCATAGCCTGGATCGACGTAATCGTCAGCACGCTGGTGACCACCGCCACTTCGGCATAAAGCGTTTATGATTTATGGCTTCCAGCAATGTTGAAGGCTTTCCTTGCTGCTTCCACAGTCTCGCGGGTCACGGGCGGAGTTCTGTAGGACCATGGGCCTCCTGAATCTAAATTACGTCCCCCAATAAGCGTACCCGAGCCAGGGGATTTGAAGCGGATGTTGACTTACTACAGGCCAGGAAGTTGATCTAGAGTCTGCTGCCTAGTCTTAAGCAATGTCCTCATGCACCCGTCTTCTAAGCCTCTTAAAGCGGATCTTCTTTTGATCGTGGCCGTAATATCCTGCGCATTTTGCCGAGATCTGTCCGAGGTTGAAGGGTAGCTCATATGAGGATCCTCCGTGCAGTTGTCAACGGACACAGCTAGCATAGACTGTGATCCGTGCGGTGCTCGAGGACGTACAGCTTTGGATGTTCACATCAACTGCTGCTTATTTCCGCCACAGTCTATCGCCAAAATGAAAGGTTCCAGACTGTTTACAACGGAGCCCCAATAGAATTTCAAGAAACATCGATGTTTCGAAATGTGCAGAGACAAGTTCTGGCGGTCGCAGTACCGCTTTTGCCTTGGATCCGCCTACCGAAGGATGCCCAGGCATTGTTTCCCAGCCTGTGATTTCTGAACCTCAAAACCCTTGACGCGAAACTCGGGCAGAGTTTGCAGTTTTACGGGAACAGAAATGCAGCAGCGCGGCAGGAGAAGGAGGAGCCCTGGTAAAAGCTTAGTGCTCTGGGCAAGCCACTATACACCCTTAACCCTAAACATCCTTAAACCCCATACACCGAGGCGGGTCTACAGGAAGTCCAGCTCCTGCGGCTCTTCCGCATCGCGCGACTGGCACGCGCTGCAAGGACCTGGTGCAGTTGGTCCATGAGTTTTCCTACTGCCCCAAAGGTGCCGGGGCTCTCCAAACGCGGTCTTCCAGAAGGATAGGGGCTCCTTCTTGCGAGGGTTCTATAATAACATTATAGTATTTGGAATGAACTCAGCGGCCCCTTCATTCAGCGGTTTCGGCAACGTTTCCCATAAGATTCGGTCCGCTTGGTGGGTGGTTTAAGGCACCCTGTACTTCAAAATGGATACCCAAGCTAGTTACTAAGGGGTCCTTTGGTTCTTCGGGCCTTCGGGGCAGTATGTACGAGGGCTTAGAGATTAAAGTGCTGGTTTGCGATTAGAGGGGTAGAAGGCTAAGGATTTGCAGACTTCTGGTGATCTAAGCTGTATAGGATTCGGGCTTAAGCTTGGGCAACAGGGACTACGCCTTCTGATAATGGATGAATAGGTACTGGGGAGGTTCGACAGTCAGGGATGACAGGAATTAGGGAGCTCTAGGTGCAAGGATCAACAAAGGGGCGGGGGGGTCCAAAAAGAAGCTTCCCTCTTTGGAGTTACGTATAAGAAAGATTATAGCACATTAGGATGTACAAGGGCGGCTCCAATTTCTGCAAAGAAGGGAGCCGCTCTTTGCACTTATGCTGATGGCTGGGCCGTGCTAGGCTTGAAAATGCCCCTTCATGTCTTGCACCCCCTCATCCCGGTATAGTCCCGAAACTAAAGGTTGTTTCTTGGAAGAGCTTGAAAGCCAGGTCAGCTTTTGGCAAATCAGACAGCGCAGTCAGCTTCCGTGATCGGTTTTCGTTTTGCAGATTCTTCATTCAAGGGTGGCCTCCACGTCAGGGCGTTGCAGTTTCGCTCTGAGGGAGCCGGCAGCCGTATAGCAAAATTGATAGGAAGCCGGGTCCAGACTCTAATAAGCAAAGATTGATTTATCTGATGGTATAATTAACGGTATAACCGGGGTCATGTGTTGAATGGGGCTGAGTGAGTCCGTACCTGCCTACTTCAAACTTTCTCTTGCTTGGTTCCCGGCCTTCGGCTAGCCTTCACCATAAGTTAGTACCGCCTCTGCCCCAGCGCGTAATGGCTACGGCATTTTAGTCGGCAATGCCAAAAAACAGAACGACGGCCGGCTACCTAGTTCGCAAATTCTTGTATGTGCGCCAGGCAGCATACAGTCCGCACGGGAGAGCACCACTGCGACACCATTGGTCTTTAGCCATCATAAGCGGTGCACGCCTGAAGTCAGAGGCCTCCAAAGACTGCTGAGTTGGGAGCTTGCAATGGAAGGGGTCGGAGCCTTATTAGCTACATAAACTGGGCCGTGTCTGAAGATTTAATAGCTAGCAACCTCCACTGTAAGCAGCCCTCAGTGGTTGACTCTCTGAATGTTCCTAAATCCCAAATTCTAAGTAGAAGGCAAGCCTAATCAGTAGCTCTGATTTGTACTCTTGATCTTCCAGATCTGTGAGGATTGTCCACATGTCACCAGAGCTACATGCCATGGTCACGGGCATCATCAGCGCGCTGACCACCGTGTTTTGGGGGCTTCCTGGAGAAAAACTTGGTAACTTGGGTGTCTTTGGCCTGCAGGGGTTTGGGTGTTAGAGGCTAAGCAGGACAAACAAAACCAGGTTGCCAACAGGAATTGGGCGTCGTGGTGCAGGGGCTACGGAGGGATTGCGTCTCAGCGATGATGACAGTGTCTTGCAGGTCCCCAGGCCAATCCACTTGGACCGAGGATTCGCGACAAACCAATCCAAGAGGGCCTAAGTACACTTGTCCAGGGCAAAATTGAGGCCCTCATGTCTACCATAAAACTCTCAGGGTAGGCCCTTAGGTCACCCTCAGTGCTCAAGGCCTCGCTGGGACCTAATACTTTGTCAAAGATCACGGGTCTGCCTTCGGGGGTACTTGCTATAACTCAAGATTTCTTGCTCGGTGGATATTTGGGGGGGGGGAGGGGGGGGGGCGCCTTCATGTCGCGAGGCGTCCACAAGTTTGAACTCCACGAGCAACTTTAACGATGCAGAAGGTGTGACTATGTGTGATGAGCGGCTTCCTGGGACGTTTTCGCAACTACTTGGCCCTTATTTCACCCATGCAATTCTTGTCTTTTCGGGCTCAATCTCCACTAGCTCCCGATACCATATCTAACCCCAGCCTCGAAGGCCTCAATCGCAGAGTTTTTTCAAAATAAGGTCAGGAGCACAAGAACAAGAACCGTTCACTTCAGGAATCCCAACTCCTCCATAGCCTAGGGCATACGTGCGAGAAATTCTGAAAATCGGGTTGCCCCGGGGTTCCATGTGTAAGGAATCTCCAGCTTCAGGAACACGTTTCGGCCCCTTCATTCATGAAGAGCCACCAGGTAATGCTTCATTTTCAGCATTTCAAAGGTCAAGGTGCATAACTTGCGCTGAAATGTCCGAGGCTCATCATGGTGATGCTGCTCCTGGCTGTTTGGGCGGTTCTCGCTGTGGAGCTCCTGCAGCGGGGACTGAGATGTGAGGCGTTCAAAAAGAGGGACAAGGTATAGGGGTCCGACACCCTTAAGATCGACGAGGCAAAATCTAGCAAACGAAGGAGATCCTTAATTTTAATTTGGTTTCCTTCGGATGCCTTTGTAGACAAACCTGAAAAAGAGTGAACATCCAGGAAACGCATCGTCTCTAATCCTGCGCACCTTGTGAGGGCCTGCAAGAGAATTATGCAGGGAGCTCAAGCATAAAGATTCCACAGAAATAGCGTTGGGAGTTTCAGCATTATGTGGGATAGTTGTAGCTCAGGACTTTGAAGTTGAGAATGAAATTTCAAGATTTGGAGCATGAAGGCTCAGGAGTTGGGTTCAAAGCCGGTTTCCAATTTCAGGGTGACGTTTTGCTAATGCTTCTCCTATTGAGGGACCGGCCAGTTCGAGGGCCCATGTTAGTGGGATTCGCGGGTTAAGTGAATACAGTCTTTGCTTGGTCCCTTCCCACGATCGAGAAGAAAGACTATATGTCCAAGTCTCGGACTGTAAACCCAAAATTCGGATGGCTAGAATCCTAAGATTCTGTATAGAAGCCATGGAATTTTCCTGCTAAGGCACGCGACAGCCGACAAAGTGCATGCCAACAATGACCTTTGCTTGTCGGCGCGCCCCGCGGGATCTTGAGCTGTCGGTTGAAACAATCCACTCAGAGCATTTAGGGCTCCATTTTTCTTATTCCATAATATTCTATAGCAGGTGTCCTTCTTTGGCTTCGGCGGGAGTGTCGACTACAGATTGAAGACGGTTCCCAAGCAAGCATGGGAACCCCGGAAAAACCCCCTTAGAACGGGCAGCATAGGGGACAGTGACGTCCGGTGATGCTCAACAGGGCAGAAAGTTTGTTCGGGGTTATTCTTGAAAAGCATGGGTCAAGTCCAGAAGCCCCTACGGGGAGCAATCTGGCCAAATGCCAGGCTCCTGATTGATGCTACAAAGTGTGTTGGAAACTCAACCCAGTGATGTTGGGAGGCAGCCTTACAAATTGGTTTGGGGATGATGTTGGGGGCGGACGATGCGCAAGCCGCAAAGGTGCTTTAAGAGGGCTTACAAGGGCTCATACGCAGAAAGAATAGTAATACTGTAATAAAGATACGAATAATAGTAACAGGAGCAAAAGTACTGAAAGTAACATTTTTCATACATGTTACAGCAAATGGCAATAGTAAGATGGGCCTAGATTAGAGCCCTTGACATCTCCCAGCTTCAGCAACTTGTCACAAGTCAGAAGTCCTAGCACCCCCGTCTGGTCTACACTGCCTGTGTGGGCAATGCCATAGTAGCAGTCATCATGAATGGGAATTGAACCCAAAACCCCCAAGCCCACAGCTCCAACAATCAAACCCTGAACAAAAAGCAATGTAGAAGCCTGCTGAACTACCAATACCATCCCCAAATGAACCTGAACTGATATTCGTAAATATGCAGCCTTTTTAAGATACTTCCTGAAAAATCCAGTTGCCATTTCACTGTTCATCTGTTTTGCAGCTTGATTCTCCGTCATTGGCGACTTAGCTTAAGTTCCCCCAGAGCCCAAACTTGTTGCACAGGCTTTCGACTCGGTCTTTAGCGTTATGCTCATGCCTCTTGGTCGGGCACATGTAGGGATATATAGGGCTTAGGACTTCTATAGTGAAGCATATTGCACCAATAAATGGTGAATCCAAGGGAATAGATGGAAACTGAGATTAGAAAGTCCTACGTAGGTCTTGGGCTCATATCTTTTGAGGCTATGTAGGCCTGAAGGGTTTCGGGGCCTACAAATCCAGAGGTGTTACGTAGCACTACATGTCATGGGTTTCAGTTCAGGGTGTCTAGGTTGTGACTTCCCAAGCCCCAGCAAAAAAAAGACACCCTGTGTTCGTAGAAGGCCCTGAGGATGAAAATTGAAACCCCTGCAGGGAGACTGGCTACTTATTCATCGTCCCATACAGTAAGATGCCCTTCCTGAAACTCACCGCAGTGGATATGGCTTGGACCCCAGACCTAGGTTCTTTCAGACCCTGATGGCTGGCGACAGTTGGGGTGACTGTGCTGTTCCGATGATCCAGGACTGCAGGGCGAGCTTGGCTGCAAACAAGACGTCTACTCTTGCAGGTCCTTCATGGCAACCCCAGAATGTGCAACAAGTCTACACATATCAACAGGAGCACCAAGATGTCTTGGTTCTTCGTTTCGATGCATCATGATGAGAGCGGATGCTTCTTCAAATCTTCAAATTGGAAGCCCAACCAGCGAAGCTTCTGTGCTTCTATTTGGCAATATCGTACGTTGCTATGCGAGAGAAACATTGCGGGCGCAGAGTCAATGCTGAAGGGAGGTGGCTTCTCCCAGTTCGGGCGCGTTTAGTGCCAGGCTGTACATGCATGAGGTGGGTGGCAACGAACTTCGTGAGATTTTCACAGGTGCCTAAGGGGTTGGCCAGAAATGGCATTTGAAGTCGACTGCGAGGTAGAGTAGAGGGATGCTCCTCCTCAACCTTTGCCACCCCTTGCTTGCCCCGAGAAGACGTAAAGCTTCCCCAAGACGGGTCCCATCACAAGCAGGAATCCAGCATGTGTCATTCTGAAAGAGATGGACCTTCTTGGGTTTGTTTAGGTGAGGTACCTGGTTTTGTTGTAGAAAAAGTTGGGGCCCTCATTTTAGGAAGCTATTCACTGGGAAAATATCCCTTGTTTAGTCCCATCCCAAAACCTGAAAAGTTTACTTCAATAGATACATATACATATGTCTCTATATAATCCCCCGTAAAGGGCCCCGGAGGCTTTGAGAAGTTAGCCCGACTTTGAGAAGCTGCCAACAGGAGCTGCCTTGGTCGATTATCATCTTTGGCGGCTCCTGGGCTTGGAGTCTAGAGGAAATGAGCTTAAGGGGGGATTCAAGGTTTGGGATGTGGATTTTGGAAGTTTTAGGGTTTTAGGAGTTCCGGGGCTCAGCGGTCCAGGGTCCAGAAGCCTTTGAAACCTTCAAAAGTGTTTGTTAGTAAGGCGAAATTGTTGCGCATGTGTCAGACTTCCTCACTGAATTGGTCCCTTCTCGGATGCCAAGGGGCCGCGTGTCTTGGGGAGATGTGCTGATTTCGTCAAGGCACTTTGGGCTCACTGATTTCTTTTGTGGCGATCTGCAGGGTTTCAAATGGTTGAATGGAGTTTCGTGCGGGATCTAGATCCCCAATACGCGGGCCCGACAAAGACAAAAGGCCCCCCCCCACCGCGGCAACTGTGTTCCCAGAAAGAACAGAACCCTGAGATGTCGTAATACTACGAGTTCAGAATCTGCTCCGTATTGTTGAAAGGCGCGTCGCAGCTGCCAAAACCCCTGTCATGTCATTCAGTCTTCGACTTGAAGCTAGCAGTACACATCAGCGCACTGCCATTTCACAACTCTTCAACCCCTGCATCCTACTTGGGAGAACTGTGGTCTTCTACATTAGTTGAGGCTCCCTACTCACGGTGCAGCTCGGCTTCGCAAACCTTGTCCTGGCGGTGATTGTGGAGCGTGCCCGGCAGGCCGAGCGATGGGTCAACATAATAATACACGGGCCCCCTGTTGAAGACGATGCTTATAACTTTTCATCATCGTCACTATTATCATCAGTCTTGCCGGATAGCTTTCCGGAAGCAACGTCCCCGAAACATTAGTCATCGACAGGCTCTTTCTAGCTCAGGGCAGCCGGTACTGACGTGATACTGGGGCATGAGATTTCGAGCGAATCTCGATATAAATTTCATACAAGGCTGCATGTTGATTCCTAGATGGCAAGAGTGCCCAGATGGTATGAGCAGTGAGATTATCGTGCCAAAGAGGTTCGGGAAGGGCTCTAAGAGAATAATACCACCCCTTCCACCGCCCACCATGATAAGGCAACTCCGCACACCCCTCAATCCCACACCCAAACCACCAAACGTACCAGCCGTGGTCTATAACGAAGGAATATTAAAAAAAAAAAACTAAACCCAAATATTACCCCAACATAACCTTATATAACCCCTACATAACCCTATATAGCCCCTAATATTACCCCAATATAACCCTTATATAGCCCTATATAAAAGCAGCACAGAGCCAGCTTATGAACTTCAAAGCACAGACCGAGGCTCACGAAGAGGAGCAGAGGCAAAACCTCAACGAGCAGCTCCTTGGATGCAGCTGGGGGCTTGGGGCTTGGAGTATATAACCCCAATATCTACCCTATTACTGTAGTAGTTTCCATTTTCTTTTCCATTATCCCAATATGACCCCTATATAACCCCAATATAGCTGTTAGGGTTGGGTATATTATTGGGGTTATATATTATTGGGATAATATTTGGATAATGGAAAATAAAATGGAAACTACTATTTAGGGCTTTGGGTTTAGGTTGGGGCTTGGAGTTTCACATTGAGGTCTTTTTCATATTCAAGGTCGCCCTAGACGTCATGGAAGGGCCCATAGCGTCGAGAAACCTGCAATTTGCCACTGCTTGGAGGGTCGCCATATTTGAGTTGAAACCTCCTAGGTCCAAAGGCAAGCTCAATAGTAGGTAGAGCATCAGCACAACGCACGAAATACTGTAGCCTTTTCAAGTCTCAGCCTTACGAGATTTGCCTGAGGATGACAAAAAGACGATTGTTACCCCAAATATCTCTAGCTCCCGGACAGGAAAAGTACATAGCCTAAAACCCTGTCTGAACTCACCATGCAAACCTTAAATCACAACCTTTCGCCAACTTGAGGGTCAAAAAGCGCCGTGACGCCGAAAAGAGGCTGCTTGAGATGTGCAAGGCCATAGACGCCAAGATCGCAATTAGCAAACTGCTCTAGTGGTTTAGGTTGACTGAGAAATGTCGGGTCAGCATATATGTCGTCCCTTGGCTTTGACAGTTTGATGTTGGAGGATGTTGATGGCTTGGTTTCTTGATCCCCCTCATCCTGACCAAACCTTCGGATCTGATTTGGATGCTGCATTTCGTCAGAGAGGCGCTGATAGGCGGATAGGCGGAAGGTGATGGAGCCAGTGGTTGGAAGTCATCTTCAAAGACGGGGCTAAGTGTTTCTGACGGCGTCCAATATCAGCATCTGCTTTGTGGTCCCAGTGAGATGGTACCAGAGCACCGGACCACGGGCAAGTTGCCACATGGGGGTGGGCCCATCATGGGGGGCATCTCGACAGCCCGCCTGTCAGCGCTAAAGTGAGTTAATCAAGTTTCCTTGTGCCGTTCAATTGTCTGACTTCTGTCAAAGTTTATTTTGGCGTTGGCCTTTTGGTAAACCGGTCGTTGTGTCAGAAGCTGCATTTGTTCATCGAACATTGCTTGCCTGGCTGAGGATGTGGACCAAGATGGAGACTTGACCTGCAATTGGCAGAAGCACCCTTCAAAAGTCAGGTTGGTGCTTCACCTGTTAAGGCTCAAGCCTTTGTGGGTGTAGGGCTGGAGCCCATCCATGAGGGGTATCTGTGGAGCAGGAACCCCGTGAAATTGACAGCAACTGCAGAAGCTAATGCATCACGTAACTCGCATTTGTCCTGAGCCTTTCTCGTCATCGCTGCAATTACACCACTTGCTGGTGGCGCCCCAGCAGTCCCAGAGCGTTCCTGCAACGTGAGGTTCTTTGACTCACTTGGGGGTTCGTATGCTGCATTGACTTTTAGCTCTTCAGGGATACTGACACGGCACAGAATTCCAAGAGGTTCAGCGCGAAGCATCACTTTAGTCTGTCGGGCATCCGGGGTCTCTGGGAGTTTGGGGCTGTCCAGGCATCCTCACGCTGGAAGAGCTCATGGACGCCTACGCAGAGAACGAGGCGAAGGGTTTGTTTTCAACAAAGATGAAGTAGATATGCGAAGAGTAGAGAAGGTGACGCACCATGGGCTTCCCAATCTGGATTCTGAATGGATATAGGATTCTGGCCTTCTAGGGTTTTGGATGCTAGGGCTAGTAGGTGCATTTCTTTTCTTAGTTTCTGTGGGGCCTGATGATTGGGGCATGCAGGGTGGCTGGTGGTAGAGCAGTCTGACTTAGTCCTCAGCTGCAGATGCTCTCTCATCATAGGTGGGAAACACAATGGGATCATTGGCGCGCCCTCGCCTAAAGTTTGGTACATTTTGGCGCCCCTGCACCCCAACTCCAGCTTGGAGGGTTCTGCTTCTTGTAGGTTCGGGAAGGATGTAGGGGTGGTCTTGTTCAATGTTGGGACTTTGGCTTCGCTGTTTGAGCGGTGGGACCAATGAGCTTCAGGATTTCCGGAAAACGCTGACACTTCTGGAGATTGATGAGACAGACCTCATCTGCTTATTCGCAGCTGGGCTGTGGCAGTCGGCATGTTCACTCATTTCAAAGTGTGCACATGTGCCCATCCATTTTAACAGCGACGGCGACATCTGAATCCCAAACGTGTGTCCAGATCCGCCCAAAGACGAATGATCAAGCTATTGGCTCTCAAGTAGTTTCGAGCAGAAGGCCGATTGCACGGAAGCGAGGATTGCCAGGTCCGTGCGCCTCATCGCTAAATTTTCTTATGCCCAAACAAGGCCTTCATACACCGTAGTAGCGCTCTGAAGGTTAAATTCAGAATCATGGGTTCTGGCACCCCCCCCCTGTACCATCGCTTCAGCCTGCGGATGTCCATCAAAACCCCATGCACCGCCAAAAGATGTGGTCCACCTTGTATGTGCCCAAGGGCACCAAATTTAGAAAAGCCATCAGTACGCCTGTGGTCTGTTCACTGGAACCATGTACCTAAGTTTGATCACTCTGAGTCTTAGTATGGGCAGCTAAACCTATTCCAGCTCCCAAAAGTGAAGCTAGCACCATCACCCTGAACAAGACTGGTGACCCGCAAAGTGTTGTTGAGGATCTGATGGATGCAGACAGGTCTGGCGACCTCACTTACGAGGAGGGTTCGGGTGTACATGGCTGAGAATGTACTTGGGTTTTGGGTGTTGGGTTTTCGCTTTGTTGAATTAAATGTTCAGGATGGAGGGTGTGCCGGGGTGGGCTGGTCTTTCTCCGGCATATAATAGCCTAGATATTGACGGGCGTAGTCTAAAGGACGGCGAACAAGGGACCACTGGGGGCTTCCCAAAATTAGGGGTACCATTTTGCCACCAATAAGGATTACAATTGGTTGGGTCTTATTGGGGTTCCCCTAGTGGAAACTACCACCTCATGGCAAGAATGAAAGACTTGGAGGTCCCCAAAGCCCTTTCAAACCAGATCGCAAAGCAACCTGCGTGGGTAGTGATGAACCCCTCTCATCTAGAGAATGTGTTTTGGAGTTCTAGGACTTGTTAGATTTCAAACGCAAAGCGTGGGCTGCATCGCCCCAAATCTCATGAAGTTGAGACAATCTCTGTTGGGCCGTCATTATGGCGCAAATCCTGCGAGGAAGTGCCCCAGAATCTTATCAGGATTTTATGCCTTTGCCAGCCTGCTTGAGCTAGGAGATGATCAGCTGCATCCACAAGTCTGAGACGAGCCTGGGATGGCATGAGATTGGGGGTTTCGAGGGGCTTCATGGTGTTTACGGGCTTAGGGTTTTGCCTCATCTCATAATTCTGGCTAAGGAGCACCCAGATCCATCTATGGTTTCCCAAAGTTTCCAGGCCTTTACCTTAAGGCGAAGGACGAAGGACTGATGCGGTAAAAGCCCAGAGGACTGGGGTTGGCTTGATTGGGGCCCCTGGAAATTTCGCAGCCTTGGAGGGGTCCTTGCAACACCTGCACTTGGTGTTAAACCTTCCCGAGATATGCCCTCCACTGAAGAGGCCCTAGAAAGGCGTGGGCTCCTGTTCATCCTACTGGGGGAATAAGAGTACATATTTTGTAATACCTATATAATATATTCCCTCATTCCCCTCTGAGAGAACCAGTAAGTCGTTGGATGTGAAGACGGGCCTTCATGGTTGCGCAGGGTTCCAAGAATCAGTGACATTGAGGAACGACTTGAAGCGGCAGATGATGATGGTCAAGCTCCAGGTCGGTGGTTGTGCTTGCTGGAGTGGTACTTTGAGCAGGGATAGTAAGGCTTCCCAGCCGAGGAAGCCTGCACATGCTTTAAGCTCGTCAAAGATGACAACAGCGGCAGACTTTCAAGATCTTTTCCATGCCTACTTCAGACCCAAAGTTTGGCCACTTCCTGCCTGCAGTTCTGCTGTGGGATTGGCTGCGCGTTCCCGTGGAGAGAGTCTAATACCCGTGCAGAGCTGGCTAGTGGTCAGCCCGGCTGCTCTGGATAACTCACGTGAACAAGGGGATGTGCTTACGTTATTTACAACAAGTTTAGGTCTGGACCTGAAGGCAAAGAACACCAACATGGACAAACACCTTTGCTGAAAAAACGCGGGAAAACTTGCTTGAATGAGCATTGAAATCGTGTTGGCACCACGGTTGGTATCAGCAGCCCTCAAATCCTCAGCGCGAATGCTGTCTATCAGTACCCTCTACACGATAGTCATTTTGACCGCGTAACTGCTGGTTCTCGAAGCTTGGTACTGAAGCTTAGGACCTAGAACCTGCAAACCTGGATGGCTCCTCTCCTTGAAGATTGTATTGCTGATTTTGACGGTCTCATCATCCTGCGAAGAACCGCATTGAAAGGTTTGGTATGATTCGTCCCAAACATTGTAGGTGCGTGGAATTGCAGCCACAAATCCCATCCCTGTAACAGGTGGGAATTTTGACTAAGGCCCTGAACCCTGTATCCTGAAGCATAAACCCCACTCACACTGAATACACCCTGACTCCAAGCAGTTTGCAGGTGCAAGACATTTGGCTCAGAATCCGGGACACGTTCCTAACTGCGCAAGAGCACATCATCACAGAATTCAAAGGGGAGGCTGCTGGGCAGATGGGTGGAACAACTTTGGAGTTTAGGGTCTGGGAGCTAGGTTTCATGGATGCGGACTTGAGCTAACATTCTTACTGCAGTGTGTCCCGTAAATGCCCTTTCCAATCCGTGTTCTCGTTGATTTCAATTCAGAGCATGGGCAGGGAATATCTTTCGAACTAAGACGACTTGTGGTGGTCGCAAGTGAGTTCTTGATGGGCTTCATCTGTTTGAGATCGGGGCAGCTTCTAAGACATGCGGTGCACAAGCTGTAATTAGGGTCAACACCACTGATCACATTCCATGTACAGCAGCCTGACACCGAACAAGAAAGAATCAAGCAAGGATGAAGAATGTAAGATGGCTGAATACCGTACATGAGCAAGGCGGCAGCCTTACACTGAGCCGTGCTACAGAGCCACGCAGTGTCACGATTGCTTTGCTCATCTGGCACGATGCCATTGTGCTGTGACGTCAATCACTGTGCAAGTAAATGGCAAAAACGGACAATCAAATTCGATCTGCACTGGTTTCTTGTTTCGCTTCGAGATTGCAGTTTGTCGTCTTCAGCATTCCTGACTGCCCAGTCGAAGAAGCCGTCTGTGTTCGACTCGCGGACGTACCTCATCAGAAAGTTGACGGGTGAGAACGCAACGAGGCGCCGCCTCAATGGGCGTGCGCTTCTCAAGTTTGTTGGAGACTTCAACTTCTGAACTTGATCATCAGTTCGCAGAGAGCAATGCGAGTAGCAACTTTGCAAAACGAGTTAGACGTCAATTCCTGGATAATGAATGGGACTGGTGAGTGAGGGGTACTTTTTGCCTTACGGCTTCTTGAGGGCTCTGGTGTGTTCACAGGTAGACCCCCTTTGCTGGTCTATGTGTAGCCGCTACTCTTAAAGCTAACCCGTGACGACTCTCATGGTCCCTTGTTAGCTCCAAGCTGTCAGGCAAGTAGTGATAGAAATAGGCACGCTCATCCGGTCGTTGGCATGCGTGCATTTGTGTTGATTGAGAAAGATTCCTTTCCAGGCCTTTCTCCGGAAATCTGTTCGCTAGTTCATGAACCCTGAACCATGCAGATGACGGCGTTATTTGTAGGATTGCCAGCAATTCCTTCCGAGCACCCTTCAAACAACAGCGAAGACAGTGTTTGATTTGGTTGCTTCAGATGGTTCTTTCTAATGACCTCCTTTGTGCTGACTTGAAGTCTTTTCGGAATTCGGAGCATGCAGCACCAGTAGTCAGATTCATCTCATGGATCAGGAGTCAGGTTCTAGGTACTTCTGTGGCACATGAGGCGCGCATGTTTGCTGCATTGCTCCATGGAGCACCCATGAGCTTTTGTCTGTCAAAAGGCTGTACATCAATCATGGCTACCTGTACACCCAGAACTTGTATGATGCTCTTAAGAGCGCGTGAATCCTGGCATGCCAAGAAAACATCTTGCAACATGTAGCGTTAGGCTTGCCCGAAAACCTCAGCCCCTTAAGTGTCTGTCATCTGGATAATCACCCCTGTGCTCATTTCCATCACGGTCTCTTGCTGCTGTGTTTTGTATCATTTTCCTTTAGCTCTGACTTCCTCTCTGGCCAGTTTGATGCGACGGACCCGAACAATGCAGTCAAGACTTAGCGAGGCTTACGAAAGAGCGCAGGTGGGATCTGCAGGTTTGGGATTCAGAGTACCATACATATTGGATTTTTTACTAGTATGTTTAGCTTACCAGGGTTATTGTTATTCTTGTAACCGTTTCGCGGCGTCCAACATGAGGGAGGGGCAGGGGGGTAGGGAAGGGATAGTCTAGGGGTATGGGCAAGGGAGATGTGAGATTTAGGGGTCCCTTTAGAGCGGTGCCTGAAGGGTTTGGGCAGGGCGTAGGTGGGGTGTGAAGGTAGAAACCTCTGAACGCCTTTCGGGAGGCCGAGGCAAATCAGTAGTAGTAGTAGTAGTAGTAGTAGTGGTAGTGGTAGTGGTAATGGTAGTGGTGGTGGTGGTGGTGGTAGTAGTAGTAGTAGTAGTAGCAGGCCCCGCCGCGTTAAAAGGTGGCGGTTTTTGAGCCTCAAGGGCTTTTG
>CAJNIZ010017969.1:10639-23794 GCA_905231905.1 Symbiodinium pilosum
TGTAATGTGTGCAGACCTTACAAATTATCTCGATAAACGAGGCTTTTCTAGGAATACCAGCGATATTTCACGAACGTACCCAAAATTCTAGGACATTCGCAATGTAGTCGTTTTTTGGGCACTTTCGAACGTTAGCATTATTTGATGACAAGGATGCCCAGGGGAAGTTGGAAACTACAAAAGTATATTGGGGCTATATAGGGATAATGGAAAAGAAAGTGGAAGCTACTGTAGGGTATCAATTTGCGACGCTACTTGCAAGAAGCATTGCGCCATCAAACTTTGAACCCCAACTTTATCACCCAAAGCCCCAAATCCTGAACCACCCATCCCTTAACTTACTGATGCTTAAGGGAGAGTTGGGGACTGGATTGTTGCACTAACCCCTCATTATCTGAACACTCGCGTCTCCTAGTATTAAACGACGTCCCCCTCCCCTCCTCCCCATATCTTTTTCTTGCATCATGCATGCCCCAAAACAATGAGGGCGGGTGGGAAGGGGGACGGGGGGGTATTTATTGAAAGCATTAAGTACGGCTGCTTCTAAACACTGGCTTAAAATCCTTTGAATTAAATCTATTTCAGATCAATACAAATCTACTTAAACCAGCTGAAATTCAACTAAAATCCAATTAAGGAGCAAATTAAGATCGTAATGCAGAATCAAGTAGCAGATTCCATATAAAAAGCCTTCATAACAACTAGATAACAAAACAATGAAAACCTGGGTAACCAAGGGGTCCCAGATCCCTCATTTCTTTGGATTCTTCATTATACCGTAGTTTGAGGTTTAAGGTTCAGGGTAGCCCCCTAATGACGTCAGAAACTCCCGTAATTCACTATTAGCTGCTCCCTTTTGAAAGTAGTCATCCCCTTTCGAAGTGCGCCTCAGAGTGGTCACTCCCTTGAATGCATTGTTGGTTACTATCAAGGGTATTTTGATATTTCGGAGGAAGTAATTAACTCCCATATAGTCTAGGGGTATAAGAGTAATTAGTTCTTGTATTCACTCCGCCACTCCCCCTCAGGCAGCCGTAAGTTCACCCTATCTAAACCCTATAAACCCCAAACCCACCCTACCTAAACCTTATAAACCCTAAACCCACCCTACCCAAACCCTATAAACCCTAAACCCTAACTACCTAAACCCTATGAACCCTAAACCTGCCCGGACCCCGAGGTTCCGGGCACACGAAGGCGCTCAGGGTCATGATGATGGCGGGCGCAAAGATCGACTCATATCTGTTGGTTGTTGCATGCAGACGGGGCCATGTGGAGGCCAGGTACGGGTTTTAAGGTTCGGGCCCTGAACTGTAAACCGTAGACCCTAAATCAGCAATTACGCTGAATCCTATACCCTAGGCTTAAACCTATAGTCCCCCTTAAGTAAATAGAATATGGTTTTGGGGATATTATAATAAGGTCCCCATATACCCCCTAGTCTATCTACTTATGGGGGACTATAAACCCAACCCACAACCCTCATACCCGAAAAGATCCTAAACCCTAAAACGCCAACTTGGAAGCCGAGAGCCCTGAACCAAGTAGGTCCCAGAGCCAGCTTTTCCAGGACCCTGTGTGTCTTTCCTTTTTGGATTCGGTCCTAAACTGTAGGGGCTTAGGGTTTAGGGGATCTATTTAGAGATTATGGGACGTAGTAGGTACTTATACTTGGAAACCCTACTGTAATTGGGACAACCCCTATATGACCATGTAGGGGGATCATACGTAGGGTTTAAAAGCCCAGTTATAAGTAGTTAGAAAGGCCCATGAACCTCCAAGTATAGGCCTTGTTCCCACAAGGACAGGACCCCCAGGATCTAGGTAGTGGTTGAACCCCAAAAGTAGGTAAAATAATAGCCCAAATCACCTAAATATAGCCCAAAAGGCCTTTATTCTACATACTTTTGGGGTTCAGGTGGTTGAGGGCTTATGGCTTCGGGGTCAGGAGGTTGAGTGTAGGTCAGAAGCCAGAAGATGAACGAAGAACGTCCAACGACTCTGTACATCATGAATGATGCGTAAAGCCAATGAATGAAGGTGTATAGTCTAGGGTTTCGGATCGAACTTTCAGGAGTTTCAATTTGTTTAAGAGCCCGCAGGTCACCAAAACGTTGCTGCGAGCAAGATGCGCTCTAGATTGCCAACATGAAGCAGGGCTTACACCTCTCACCGCAGCCTGCGGCTAGGCCGCATTGAAGGGTTTTGGGTTTAGGCTTCAGGGTTTTGGGCCGAGTTGGAAACAGTAGAGTGGGCAGTGGATAGTGATACAGGTGTTTCTTGGGGGTGTTTACAGACTACTTTAGGGATACATTGCCCGGTTCCTACGTGAGCATGAGTAGGCTCTTTGCAGAGCCGAGAGTTTGAGGAGTTCATCCGTTGCTCGAAGGGTCCAAGTACTCAAATAGTAAGTTGTTTTTGCCCAAATGGGTTCCTGTATAGGTACTTTGGGCCCTAAACCCTGTACCTAATTACATTCTATGTAGGTACTTGGACCAGTTGGGCGTGGCACCCGTTCACTCAATCAAGCCTGGAAACTGCAAGGAAGGGGGGAGGGGAGGGATGACGGGGTTTGTTTGTCTGCTCTTTATCTGTGATTCTTCTTCTTCTTAATTTTATTCTGAATATTCTTATGCAAGTATAACTATATATAACAGTAATAGTATAAATGATACTATTTTTGTCTATATATAATGCATACATGTCTTGTTGGTTTTATTGTTTGAGGGGTGGGGGGTGGGTTGCCGAGTGCAAGCACCACTGTCCTTCAGAAAGGGCCTGCTGCAGAAGGCAAGGAGTTGTAACGGCTATGGCACCTGAAGCCTCGACCCTAATCCTTTAGGGTTTAGGGGTTCAGGGGTTTTAAGGTTTAGGATTTAGGGTTTAGGGGTTTAGGGTTTAGGCTTCAGGGGTTTAGGGTTTAGGGGTCCTCTACTTCTGTCGCTTCATAGCTGTGCTTGATAGATTGAAGCGTGAGAATGGCATCGACTGGAATTGGATCGGAAGTGTTTCCACCTGCTAATATCCCCCAACCCCCACAATATTCCCCAAAATCTACTGGTACCATGTCCGTGGTATTCATTATTGAGGGATTGCGGGATTTATTGTTACGGGGAGGCTAGGATTGTACAGAGCGGCTCGCAGTAGTGAATGCATATTTATAGGTACCTGAACCCCAAAAGTAGGTAAAACAACAGCCCAAATCACCTAAATATAGTCCAAGAGGCCATTCTTCTACATACTTCTGGGGTTCAGGTAGTGCTCAATCATCAACAGGGACCCATCTCATCTCTTTGTGGACCCCATGTATCCCCAGATTCCCCAAGGGCCGCCCGTAGTGAGCGTCTCCATGACATGCTTGGAGGGTCAGGGGGACGTAGTAAGTAGGTAAAGGGTTTAGGGTTTAGGGTACAACCCATATAATCAAAATTATCCCCATTCTTAACCTAGGTGCTAAGTCCCCCTGACCCTCCAAGTGCTCAAGACTTGAAACCAGTTTGGTAGAAGCATTTGAGGATTGAGGGCTTCTAGAGACGAAGCGCGGGATGTCCTGTTCGTGGGCAATCCAAAAGACCCCATGTGGACTATAGTCTAGACTCCTTAAAGAGGGTTATATATATATATATATGGGAGTATATAGGGGAGTATTCTAGGGATTAATAAGGGGCATGCTAGTGACTTCAGACTGCAGCTCATGTGGGAAAGTTCTCGGAATCCACACCCCAGATGGCACAGGTGAGCCCACAAGTTTCAAGGCGTGAAGGCGCAAGCTAGCATGCTGCATGCTTCAGGTCTGTCTTTATCGAGCTTAACTTGTTGTCATGATGCTAAACTGCATGGTAGACGGGTTACAATAAACTGTGCCAAGAATGGACCACTGAACCATCCCTAAACCCTAAACCTCTTTGTTGGTGTTTGGGTAGGGTTTAGGGTTCAGGGTTTAGGGCTTAGGGTCCCATGTGTGGGGCTCTATTCAACGAAGTTGGTGCTAAAATTGCTTGGGCTATAAATTCCCTATATACCCTCACAGAGCCCGATATGATCCGCGGTAACTTCAATATAACCCCCATGCATGCCTATATCTCCTTTCAAGGGAACCCTAAACCGCTAGGGACGATAGTTTGCAATCTTTGTTTTTAAAGCCATTGCCATTGTCTCTCCCAGGCCTGTGCGGCCAGCTGGAGGCGGGGTTTGCTTAGTGGAGAACTAACCCTTGTATGACCTGAAGCCATAGGATATGACCTCTAACCCTAAAACCCGCTTGGGGGTTTCCCAAAATGAGGGTAACTTTTTGGGTGGGGTCCTATAATTAGGAATATAATATTGAGGTCAACATTGGGGTCCCCCCAGTTGGGGAGGGAACTACCATTGGTAACCTAGGGGGGCTAGGCAGGAAGACTTTGATTTTGAGCAACACGAATCTCCGCTACGCTTCGAGGCCCTATCCCTTACATGAGGGTGTAGCTTGTGGGCTTTTAGGTCAGGGTTTAGGGTCAGGGTTTAGGGTTAGAGTTTAGGGGTTAGGGTTTACACCCCCATGCGCTAAGAGTCCAGGTTCAGGGTTTAGGCTAGTGTCACAACCCCAAACCCTAAACGGTTGTTCAGGGTATGTACCCTCTCTGGCGACCCTAATGCTCAGGGGCCGTATGGTAATGGGGACCACGATTTTGGAAGCTTACCATACAAGTACTATTATTTACTAAACCTCATAGGTGGGTAAAATCATAGCCCTAGACCCCTAAACAGGCCTTAAACACAGCCCAAAGGCCATTATGTTACATACTTTTGGGGGTCCCAAGCACTACGAATTAAGGCTTGTTCGAGTCGGTTCTGGTCAGGACTCCTGGACATGGTAACTTCTCATGGGTTCAGGACTTTTGTCTGGCCCCCAATTAGCAGGGCGTCCATCATAGTGAGCCCCAAAAAAAGGACCTCATGAAATACGAAATCCGCATACGCAGATTGCACGAACACCATAAACCCTAAACCCCGAACCCCAGACCCTAAACTGCAAACCCTAAACCCTAACCCCAAACCCGTAAACCCTAAACCCTAAACCCCAAACACTGAACCATGGAACCTTAGGCACATGCACTGGAAAAGGGAGGCTCCGGCATGCATCAGACACATCAAAGAACGCAACGGCTTAAGGTTTAGGGTCTAGGGTGTTAGGGTTTACTGGACATCACGCGCAGACCCTGGCGGTGCAGATGAAGCTGGCCTCCAAGCAAACCTCGTTCGTGCAGATCCTTCCGGACACAGCACCTTCAAAGGACGGCATCACCACCATGAGAGCCCTGAACATGGCCATTCACTCAGGCCTACCTGACAAGTCCAACACTTTGCGCTCCACACACAAGCATTTGAAGACATACAGAGGGGACACCAAGAAGCTTCTGCATGCGATGCAAAATGCGATCTCTCTCATGCTGGGCGAGTACAACTTCGCTCAATCTGTACTTGCTCGCTGTCCCAACCTCCCATGGATTTCTGAGGTTTAGGGTTGAGGATTTAGGGTGTTGGAGTTCAGGGTTGAGAATTTAGGGTATAGGGTTTAGGCGTTAGGCTTTAGGTGTCAGGGTTGAGGATCTCCAGCTTGTGGCTTCCGGGCTATAACGCACAAGGTGTAGCAGTTGCGATTCGTGTGCCTTCCCCCATTCCCGCCCCTACCAGAACTGAAGCCCTGCACTGCAAGCCTCAAATCTTACAGTCCCATCTGGACACCCAAAGTATGTAAAATAATGTTTTTTGGCTGTTATTATAGGTTTAGGGCTATTACTTTTAGATACTTTGGGAGGTTTCGGCGGTTGTGAATATAATGGAAGTGGTTACGATGGTGATACAAGGAGCTTCATGTCTTGCCTTAGTTGAGACATGTTGGGATCTTACCCAGTGTATTCTACACCCCTGAACAAAGATAAAGATACCAAGCCTTTATAAGATACGACGCCAGTTGTGCATGGGAGGTTTGGTGACTCTACATAGGTAAACCCTTCAACCCGAAATCTCTTGAGCAGTATCTTATTTGGGGATACTATGGTACTCATTATAGAGTAAGATTATATCCTCCTTTTGGGTAAAGTATTTTGTTTAAGGAATATTATCTTACTAGGTTCAACCACCAAAAAATCGCTACTCACTTGAGTCTCATGTAGCCTGGAGGTGGTTAAAGTGATGGTTGCAGCTGGTGCTCCCACGGACGCCTTAGACGGCACGGGCAGTTCGCCGTGCCCTGGATTTACTAACGCTAAAACCCTACTTGAACCCCCCAAAGTATATAGAATAATGGCCTTTTGGGCTACTTTTAGTGGTTTTTGGGTTATTATTTTACCTACTTTTGGGGTCGGGTCCAGGTAAGCCCTAAACCCCAAACCGTATGGGTACGTCTTGAAAGTGGGTGCCCAGAGTTCTCTTCAAAGGTAGCTTCGGGAATACGTTGGCTTTACAAATGCGAGGATTTCTCAGGAAACCTGGCGCCCTAAGGCTTGGAAAAAGGGTTTAGGGTTTAGGGTAAGGGACCTTCAGGGTGTATGGGGATTACATGATACTATTCTGGGTTGTCTCCCTTTAAAAACTAAACCCCTAAACCCTGAAACCCTAAACTTAAAACTCCAAACCCTAAACTCTAATTATTATGGGGGGTCTCCTTTAAATGGTAAATGATGCAGAGATCATGTTGACAAGCTTCCAGAGCAATTGCTTGCGTGCAATTGCATGTTTTGGGGTTTAGGGCTTGGGGTTTAGAGTTTAAAGTTTACCTACACCCCAAAAGTATGTAGAATAATGGCCTTTTGGGCTATATTTAGGGGTTTTGGGCTATTACTTTACCTACTTTTCAGGTCCAGGTAGGGCTTAGGGTTTTGGGTTTTGGGTGCTTGGCTCAGGGTTTTGCAGTTGAGGCTCCAGGACTCGCCATGAGACTACTTGCCCCCATCATGCGTTTGCGGAGCGTTGCTCGGGTTTCCTCCAATATGAGCTATATTCTAAACTCCTCAAAGGGGGTACATATGGAGGATTATATAGGGGAGTATTATAGGTGTTATTAATGTAGATATTAGGAGTTTAGATTATAGCTCATATCTGAGAGACAGCTTGTCGTCAATCTTTAGATGGGGTTGCCCAAAATTGATCGTACTTTTTAGGGGTCCCTATAGTACCGATTATCCTCTTTGGGGGGAATCCATGCTGGGGTACCCTTTTTTTATGGAAACTCAAATATCTCAAGGTTGTGAAGACCATGGTCCACTTATGGGGCTCCCCTGGAGAATCGGCCCAGAATATTTATTTAATCCATCCAAGACAGGACCATACTGTGGATTATTGTGGATGCTAAGAAGCCTGCATGACCATTGTAGGTTGTAATACGAGATAATACGACAATTCCCAAACTAAAAGGTACCCAGCGTCATGCACAATTTTAGGGTTTGGGGCTCAAGGCTTAGGGTTTAGGGAGTGATGTTGACCATGCTCCCCCATATCTCCTGGCAACATTTGCGTTGGAGCTTTTACAGCTAGCAGGGCAACTTGTAGCGCGGGAAGGGCATTGTTTTTCAGTTTGTGACTCTGCTGCTTCTGGGGATGCTTTAGACCCAAATAAAGAGTAAGATTTTAGCATTTTTCGGGTATAGTAACTTATGTAAGGAATAGAAGCTTACAGGGGCAAAGTTAAAGCACCAAAATAAACGCTACTCTACTGCTTCTTGCTGGGACTCTGCCCCCTACTGATAACCATACTCCCCTTCTGAAAAAGTGTCATTCGCCTGGCCCTACAACGGTATCATTTATGTCTTGGGATTATGCAAATATTAGGAGCGGAAACCTTCCGAGGCTCACTACTGCCTGCAGAGCAGGGCACTTGGAGGCCACCACGACAGTTGGGATTTAGGGTTTAGGAATTCAGCTAGGAATTAGGGTCTAGAGTCTAGAGGTTTTGATTTAGGGTTCAGAGTTTAGGGCCGCCACATTGGACAGGTCCTGAGAAGTTCGTGGAGGGTTAACTGAGATTAGGGGCTGTTTTTGCTGAGGACTCGAAAGGCCTAGGGTTCAGGGCACTCCGCTATAACCATGTTGTTTCTCATTCTAGGCCGAATGGCCTATCATAAGGATCATCGTATATTTGAGACTACTTTGGAGGGCCGGCTACGGGAATTGGAGTAGTCCGGCCATTACATGAACCCAAACCCTAAACCCTAAACATTATAATAGAGTATATATTGCGGCTATATTGGGGCTGTATCGGGATAATGCAAAAAAAACCAAAACACAAAGCTGAGGTGGTCACCAGCTCATCAGCCAGAGCCCTGAAACCCAGCACTCAAAGCCCTGAACTTTGAGTGCCCTCTCCTTTCGTCCAACGCCCTAAGCCCTACTCAACCCTAACCCCTAAACCCTACTCAACCCTAAACCCCAAACCCTAAACCCTAAACCCTACTGGACACTACACCCTAAACTCTATACCCCAGAAGGTCCAAGTACCCAATAATCAGGTACTTGGGTTTTGGAAAATAGTAATTATAGTGCGGGTTTCGGGCAAGTCTATACTTATTAGGTACCTGGACCCTTAGGGTACCATAACCAACCCTAAACCCTAAACCCTAGACCAACTTGACGAGGTGGTACGGTTTCTGCTACAGTCTGACGCTGATCCCGAGCAGAAAGACCGGTCGGGACGGACGCCCTACGAGAGGATTGACAACTTGTGGACCAGACTGCATGGGTTTAGGGTGTAGGGTTTGGGGCATTTAGGGTTTAGGGTTTAGGGTTTAGGGCCTTTTGGGGGTTTGGGTTTACAGGGATTCATCTAAAGATCTTTAGAGAATGTAAAAGTTAATGGAAAAGACAATGGACGTGGGAGACTGATCTAAAGGCCGTTTGGGAAATTACAATGTCAGGTAAGACATTTTCTATAGTGGTAACTTTGAGAACAGAACTATGATCAACTACCATGTGTATTGTTATCACAAAGTATCGGCTTCTGCAGGGGTACGTAGGGTCTCAGGATTATTAGGTTTCAAAGTTTTTTGCTCGGGGCTGAACTGAAGGTTTAGGGCACCATAGCCGCAAATAACGGAGAATTGAAGCGAAAGTAAACGGAACATGAAGTTGAAAGCAGGAGCACATGTGGTCAAATAGTGCCAGAGGCCCCCATATAATGAAGCGCACATGTGTCCAACTGAATGGTATCGTATTTTTTAAAGCACGAAATTTGCTTGGCTCCACCGCTGTACTCATTTGACTCTATGATTCAGTCTTTACACAGCTTATAGAGGACTCAGGTGGCGAGTTTTTGGGTCGAATTGTGCGAAAGTTTTGTGCAGGGGGCCTTGTGAAGTTTACATGTATCCTCGAGGATGTAGGTTTAGGGTCTCAGGATTTAGTTGTCATAGTCTTATCCTCAGAATTCAGTTTAAGTGAGGTATGGCCTTCGAAAGTTTCATAGGTGGCTGGCGAAGAACTTCCCACGGAAGTGCTAAGGCTCTTCCGTGTTTTGCCGCGTCTCCGCTGGACAATACTCCTAGGTTCATGGGACTTCGTCGCTATCGCTTCAGCTAGGGTTGTAATCCCATAAACTCTAAGCCCTAAACCATTTGTAAATGTTGGTTGGTGTTGCCCGGAATGTCATAAGACTCCAAACCGTAAGCCGCTCTAAACCCTGAATCTACAGAGAGGTTGTTTTCGTAATGTGTCCCAGGAAGTCCTTCTGTCGCGATTTAGAGCTTAAGGTGTCCTTGTTCCCGTGAGTTAAGCACAGAGAGGCAACTTTGCTAAAGTCATCAGGCCTCCCTGCTCTTAGTCTGTATACTTAAATTCGTGAGCGCCCCCTCTCCCCCTCCACCCCTTCCCCAAGGAGTTCAGGGTTAGGGCATAGCCTGAGCCTGAAAACTAAAATACTTACTTGGGGGGGTTCAAAGAGTCGGTATCCTTTTTTGTGGGTACCTGCAGTAAGGACTATAGTTATCAAGGGCTTTAGTTACCCCAACCCGTATACTAAGGACTTTACAGTATGAATGTCGTATGACTAGACTAGGGTCCGTATAGTAGTGGGAAACTTCATTTGTTGGTGACTCCCATGTATCGTCCCAAAAAAGTATTGCGCAGATCACACCCGCATTTGCCTGCTCACTGCCTCTATACCTGAACGCTGAACCTTAAGCATGTGAACTTGAGGTGGCGAACCTCCGATTCGCAGCATCTCATCAAGCGCCTACTTCTGAAAGCCGGCGCTCGGCCCCGCAAGAGGTACCGAAAGGCAGCGGGAGAAGAAAAGATGTGGCATCCAGTACCCTAAACTCGGTCCACTGGATTCAGTACTTACCCTAAGGGTCCAAGTACTTAATCCTCATATACTTGCCCAAAACCTGTACTATAATTACCATTACCCCAAACCCTAAGTACCCAATTATTGGGTACTTGGACCCTCAACCCTAAACCCTAAAGCTTAAACCCTATATATCCCTATATATCCCTCTATATCCCTCTATATCCCCATACTTGGACCCTCTGGGTTAGCGCGGCTTTCACCAGCTGATTGAAAATCCCACCTCGCGGCTGAAGGGCCCCAACCCTAAACTCTGGCAGCCTGGCACCCCTAAACTGGATCAATGTTAGGGATCCTTTCCTGGACCCCAAAGTATGTAAAATAATGGCCTTTATGGCTGTCATTATGGGTTTAGGGCTATTGTTTTACATACTTTTGGGGTTTAGGTCATACTTTTTGGGATATGGACTTCCCTATTTTTATGAAAAAAGGGATCCGTTTTTCTTCCAGTGGTAATGTGGACTATGTGAACTTCATGATCCTAAACCCTAAACCTGAAAGTTGAAGTGCAAAAGGTCGAAGGAAGCCCTGAAACACATGAAGCCAGAAAGTCAGGGCCGGGGCCCTTTGAAATCTTCCTAGTGTTGATATTATCTCATCTAGATACCCTCAGAGTGATTCCCTAAAACCCACTTGAAAACAGAATTTCTACAAAGAAGAGCACGTGAGCTGTAGTCTACGCCCCTAGTATCCCACCTAATAACCCCCATGCTAGGGTCACTAATGCCCTTCATAACCCCTTTTTAAGGAGTTTATGTATAACGCCTAGGGTTCAGGGTTTAGGGTTCAGAGTTTAGGGTTTAGGGTCTAGGGTTTAGGGACAGGTTGCCCCCTCAACCCCCTAACCCAAACCATTTGACTCAAAGATGCAAGCTCTAATCCCTAACGTGCAGCAGAGGATCCTCCAAATTCTTGTGCCCCCCGCCCATAATCCCATTATAGTAGTTTCCATTTTCTTTTCCATTCTCCCAATATAACCTTAGTACAACACCTATTTTCACAAGATTGGGTAGCCTGGAGGGTACCGCAAACCCTAAACCCCAAACCCTAAACCCCAAACCCTAAACCCCAAACCCCAAACCCTAAACCCTAAACCGCTACTTGAAGAACCTCCCAGGTCTGTGTTTCGGCGCTTGGGAGTTGAGAAGTTTGCCCTTTTTGGCCGCTCAGCTGTCAAACAAATCCGGGCTACCTGGGTACACCTTGGGTACTGCCCCCACCCAGTAACAGTCTATATTAGGGGTCCTATTAAGGGCTATATATAACCATATTATACCCTAAATCCTAAACCCTAAACCCTAAACCATATTATCATTATTATCGAACTGTTGCTGAGGGGGGAAGTACCCAAGGTACACCAGATAAGGCAGTTCTTCTGGGGCCTGTGGATTCCTTTGTACGGAACTGCGGTATGCTTCGGCAGAATGCTGTACTGTTGATACTATGCATCCTGCATGACCTCAATCTACTATAGCTCCCAATATAACCCCTTTATAACCCCAATATGACCCCAATATAACCCGTTATGCCAAGGCAAACGGTGTCCAAAAAGAGCCAAACAGGATGCTTTTGGTATCCACCCTAGGGAATGCTGTCAGGCTTCTGGCAACCTTTATCCCTCATCCTTTGCAAGCCTACAGGGGTTATACAGCATATATGCATATATATATATATGGGCTTATATTGGGATATGGGAACATAAAAAAGGAAAGTACTAGATGATATTGCAATGTTTTGAAGCATTTGCGGATTCGAGGTTTTAGCGTTTGTAGATGTTGTTGGGGATGACACGGGGACTTGTGGTGCTTATGAGAACCAGCGGTGGGATGTGAAGCGCCCCTTCATGCGTTCACATGGACGGGCGTTTCTTCAGGCATACCTATGAGGAGGACCCCCCCACCTGTAATAGTGGCAAAATAGAAATATACTAGGAGGAGCCTAATATAATGCTGATTATGCCTTCCTAACCGGAACGTCTGTTTTCACGTCATGTTTCTCGAAACCATCGGCCCTTTTCCATTGGGCTGCTATGAGCTTACACGCAAAAGAGGCCCACACAAATCAGGGGAACCACTGGGATTATAAGCGTGCCAGGCGTGGGGGGTTGCAAGACGGTAGTTGCCCATGACGCTTAGGATTGAGGACTCAGGGTTTGGGTCCTATTCAGGGTTTGGAATTTAGGGGGTTCAAGGTTGAGGGTCTATATACCTGAAGCTATAGTCTAGCTTTAGTCCGAATATTGGTGCATCTTCGCAGGCGCAGCCCTGCAGCCGACATGCAATCCCAGATTATCGGCCCCGGTTTAAAAGGACCCTGATCTTTGTGTAGGGTTCCTTTCAGCTTCCACTTTCGGCAGCGTAGGCAGTTTGGGATCTGAGGTAGGGAAGGGGCAGAAGCTCCAAGTAAGAAATCTCTCGTCGAAGGGTTCTTTCTTCATTGTGTGTGTTAAGTAAGGCTTCAGGATCGCGCAAGCATGTGTCTACGAATGTGGATGTTTATGATGATGCCATTTTGGGAAAGTGCCCAACTAGCTTGCCTTACTGCGGGCTACGAAAGCTTAAAACCCGGAATCCTAAACCCTACATCCTAAGCCCTACATCTTAAACCCGACATCCTAAACCCTAACACCCTAAAACCCTGAAGCCCTAAAACCCTAAACCCTAGAGCACTAAAGCCTTAAACCATCTTTGCTGCAGGCTCTGCCTGTGTCTGCAGCAGCCACGAGCATCCTATTGGACGCCTGGGACGAAGGCTTCAGTAGGCGCGATCACACTTGAGCAGCGGCCAAAACCCCCCATGTGAGATTTTATTAATATAAACATGAAAGTAATGATTGG
>CAJNIZ010017969.1:32129-44236 GCA_905231905.1 Symbiodinium pilosum
AACCTGCACTATAACTACTATTACCCAAAACCCAAGTACCCAATTATTGGGTACTTGGACCCTAAACCCTAAATCCTAAATCCTAAACCCTAAACCCTATATACCCCTATATCCCCTTTTAAAGGGACCTACTTTCTGGGTCAGTAAGGCCTCCATCTTCGAAGTGGAGCACGTCGGCGCCGCCAAGACGAGGGGCGGGCAACCCTGGTTTAGCGCTCAGTGAAGTTTACTGGGGTTTAGGGTTTAGGGAATATAGGGATAATGGAAAAGAAAATGGAAACTACTATATTATATTGGGATTGTATAGGGATAATGGAAAAAATGGAAACTATAAGGATTATAGGGATTATATAGGGTTTATGTAGGGATTATAGGGAATATACTGGGGAATATAGGTTGAGGTCCTAGGCATAGGGAGGGTTTAGGGTTTAGTGTTTTTTTAGGGTTTAGGGTTTAGGGGTTAAGGGATTTAGGGATTTAGGGGTTTAGGCTTGAGGGTTCAGGGTTTCCAGGTCCTAGCTCGAAGCCCTTCATTCGTTTAGGGTTTAGGGTTTAGGGTTTAGGGTTCAGGGTTTAGGGTTTAGGGTTTAGGGTTCAGGGTTTAGGGTTTAGGGTTTCAGCGTATATAGTAGGTATACAAGGACCCCAAGATTAAGGGCACGTACTACTACGGGCCCATAATTCCAACCCTGGAGCCAAGGATCTGCGAATGAGCCCTTGCTAAGGTTTAGGGCTTCTCCCAGTTGCCTGACTGCTACCATGTCCTCACCCTAAACCCTAAACCCTAATCCCTAAACCCCAAACCCTGATCCCTGAATCCTAAAGCCTATAACCTTTACACTAAACCCTAAACGCTAAAGCCTAAATCCCAAACCCTAAACTCGTGGTTGGGTGGGTCCTAGGTTGGTTGCAAGTATTGGGCAACCTAAAGGAAACCTGGGGAGTAATGTAGACCCCTAATAAATGAACCCCCTCTTTGTAAGGGCCTTAATAAACCCTAAACCCTAAACAGGGCTCAAGGCACGCATTTTCAGTGCACCTAGAGGAACCCCGACACAATTACCAATAGCCACCCGTGACCACCATTAGGAAGCATCGCCTAAAGCGTGCCATCGGCTAGTTCGGCTTTAAGCTTGAGCTCCATCATGAGTTATGATCACCATCATCATCCCAAACCCAAGCCCTGTTCAGGCCATTCACTTTGTGGATTTTCTCCTCGTGGTTTCTCAA
Source organism: Symbiodinium pilosum (assembly GCA_905231905.1). Taxonomy (NCBI): domain Eukaryota; class Dinophyceae; order Suessiales; family Symbiodiniaceae; genus Symbiodinium; species Symbiodinium pilosum. Next base: position 33,360 of record CAJNIZ010017969.1, read on the forward strand.
GAAGGGGGTCCTAGGGACCCAGAGGGTTATAGTAGAGTGAGTATTGGGGATCATAAGATATTATGGATTTCCTGGTTGATTAGGGATTATATAGGGACTTGTTTGAGAAAAATGGCGCCATGACCAAGAAAACTATAGACCCTAAAGTCAACCTGGAAGGGTAGAAGTACGCAGTAAATTCAGTAGGTACTGAGGTTTTGGATCCCAAATACAATATTCTGAATGGTTTCTGGTGCCGAAGACCCCAATAGTTGGGTACTTAGGCCCTTAAATCCTATGTGTCATTCATATCCCTATATCTCTTTGTAACCCCTTTTTTTAAACCAAACCCCCATTAAAACCAAGCTCTCAGGGATCGGATGTGGAGCGCTGGTCCCTGGACCGATTTTCTAACTCGACAGCCCAGTGCTCGGAGCATCTTCAGTTCTTTGGTGTTCAGGGTTTTATTTAGGGTTGTGGGTTTTGGGTTTGGGATCATAATCTCCTCCCCTCATCATAAGTCACCTAGCTTCCATGTGATACGTTCTGGTATCTGCGAGTTCAGTCGATGGCATAAAGCCCTAAACCCTGCACCCTAAGCCATGAACCCTAAATCCTAAACCCTATAAACCTTAAACCCTAAACTCTGAACCCTAAATCGTAAACCCTGTAACTACCCTAAACCCCAAGCCCAGTGAAAGAATATCTGAGAATGACATCTGGAATTCTTCACCCGGAGGAAACCGAAGTCAGAGCCAGGTCATAGCCTACAGTCTCTTCTAGACGTGTTGTAGGGGTTGGGGTTTAGGGTTTAGGGTAGTTTAGGGTTTAGGGGTTTAGGGTCTAGGGTTTAGGGGCTTAGGGGCTTAGGGGTTAGGGGCCATACTATCCATCCCATAGTGCCTTATGGCTCCCAGGATCTATCCTATAGTCCCTTGAGTACCATTAGAACTATCCATAGTGCTAGTGTTTGATACTAGATCTGCCTAGGCAACCCAGGCATCCCAAACCAAAAAACCTCTAAACCCATAAACTCTAATTCCTAAACCCTGAAGCCTAATCCTCAACAGAAGAGTTTCTGGCCGAGGGTGCAGTATGAGGGGTCTAGGGCTTAGGGCTTAATGGGTTTGTAGGTACTATGGAGTTCAAAATGGTGCTTTCCAGACTACTGGCCCCAATTTTAAACGCCAAAACACTGTAGTCCTTATTACGGGGGCCCCCAAAACCTTAAGCAGCAATACTGAGATGAAGGTTGCGGGGTTCAAGTCCCTTGTACAGTGCCTACAGCTGTGATGACCCTCAGTCATAGATGTACATATGTGTACATGGCAGTTTCAATAGCTAGGAAGGCCCAATATAGATTCCATGATCCTTTTTATGGGTACCCTTAAAATAGTACTCCCATTTTTGGGAACCTTCATATAACCTTCAAAAAGCCAGGGCGAGGATGTGCTGCATCTTATGTCGGGTGTTGGGTACATGGACTCGCAGCACCTAAGATCAACCCGTGGCTCGGTCTTCTAGTGATTTGAGACGAATGTTTGTGGGTTTAGGGTTTTAGGGTTTGAGGTTTAGGGCTTAGGTTTAAGGTTTAGGGTTGGTCATTGGCGATCCTTGCCCGTTCCTGATGGTTGCTGGTGTAGATGCAAGTCCTTCCACTGGACGTCTTTGTCTCCACATCGGACCTAGGGGCGGTTGCAAGCGCCGAGCCGTACCCGCGCCCGAAAACTGTGAAAACTGGGTTTGAGGTTTACCCTAAGGGTCCCAGGACCTAAATAATAGGGTTTTAGGGCCCAAATACCATTAACATTATGGTATTTAGGCCCTAAAACCCTATTATTTGGGTCCTTGGACCCTTAGGGTTAGGGTTTAGGAGCTTTGGGTCCTGTTGGGGTTGTTAATTGAAATAGTCTTGTCAGGTGCCAGATCCCAATATAGAGTGATGTCATATCCACCTGTTGAGAGTAGTAAGTGTTTACAAGGGGGGCACACTAATCTCATGTGGTTCAGCCACCGAAAACACAACTCACCCGATGGTGTTGAGTCCCAATGCTCAAAGGGTTGAGCCCAAACCCTAACCCCCCAATAGGCTAAACCCCTTAAGCCGTAAACTCCCTAGCCGAAGTCCTAAACGCTTTTTATGCGGGGGGCCTGTATTAGGGTGTAGGCTTTGGAGTGTATCAGGCCCTAGACCCTAAACCCTATCGACCCCAAACCCTATCAACCCTAAACCCTACACCCTAAACCCTATCAACCCTATGAAATGCAGCAACGAGGCCCAGCAGCCCTCAGCTGCAAACGAGCACGTCGTCGCACAGCCTCAGGTGCGGGTTGCGGGTTTCAGCGTTTCAGGTGCAGGCTTGATGGTCCTGGGTTTTGGGTTCAGGGTTTACGGTTTATGGGGATTTGGGTTTTGGGTTTAGGATTTCGGGTTTGGAGTTGTGTTTTGGGTTTGCATAGTTTGGGGAGATGGGTGTAGGATTTAGGGTGTAGGGTTTAAGATGCAGGCTTTAGGGGCTGCTGAAGGTCAAATTATTGAGACCTTAAGCCCTGAACCTCAAGCTTGAGATCCTACTTGGAGGGTCAAAGGGACTTAGTAATTAGGTTTATAACCCCTATAACCCATATAGTAACCCCAAGTATCCCCATTATGAACCTATTTACTAATTAAGCCCCCCTGACCCTCCAAGTAACTCCTGAAACAGTTTCAAAGCAGCAGCAAACTTTGTATTCAAAATGGGAGTTTCTCCTACAGAAACATCTCAGGAACCCTACCATCCTTTCGTATTCTCCCTGTATTCTCATCATTCCTTAGGGCCTTCGTGGCCCAGGCAAAAAAGCCTGAGGCCCATGGTCCATAAACCCGAAGCCTTAAACCGCTTGGCTAAACACCCTAAGGCCTGTGGTCCTTAACCTAGGGGTAACCCAGGTTACTACATCCCCTCCCCTTAAGAAGGATTATGCTAGGGATCCTAATCTTTAGGCCCGTAAAGGGAGGGTGTTATTAATCATGGGTTTACATTAGTTCCCTAAATGAAAATTCCATTTCCCCAACTAAGGATCTTGGCACACCCTTTGTACCCTAAGCCCTTAATGCTAGTCTCCATTGTATTTTCCATCTGCTTTTCCTTTTGATTCTCCGCATACCCAGATATTGATATCCCCAAGAACTTGAACACTGAATCCTAAACTCTAAACCTTATATCCTAAACATTAAGCAGAAATGGCCCCATAAAATAAGAAAAATAAATAAGCCCTTGACCGTTAAGCTTCACCTTCAATAAACCCTTAAACGCCAGGCGGCGTGACGTCTCACTCGACTCAGGCCCGGGCTAAATAGACTACTATTGGGATATCTAGGCTTACGATACGGATTCTGGCAGGGTGGGGTATTAACCTACTTACTGAGTCTCCCTGACTCTCCAAGTATATAACCATGGGCCCCGAATCTGGGCCCCCACCCGTTTCCGGATCCTTAACCCGTTTCCGGATCCTTACTAACTATGGGCGCTGAACTGGTCCCATGGGGTTCTATATCGTATCTAATAGGAACCCATAGTTCTAAGTTTAGAGGTATGACCGTTCAGGAAGGTTCTGGCTTAGGGAGAATATGTTATGGGGACCGCATCAAGGTGTCTGGTATTATACCCTAGACCCTAAACCCTTGACCCAAAACCCATAAACCCTAAACCCCTAAACCCCTAAACCCCCAAACACTTAACCCAAAACCCTTAACCCAAAGCCCTAAACTCCAAAACCCTTAACCCTAAAACCTTAAACCCTAAACCTTAAACCATGGGGCAGCAAAAAATTGTCATGTTTGGAGCTTTCTGAGGACGGGAGTCTTTGCAGATATCCACCTGGCTGCAGCTATATTATCGGACTCGCGCCGACTCCAATCTGGGTTTGGGTTTTAGGGTTGAGGGTTTAGGGTTTTAGGATTTAGCGTGTAGGGTTTAGGGGTTTAGGGTTTGGGTTTAGGGTTCAGGGTATAATGTGAATTCCCTATGTTTCCCCCATGCTGGATACAGTGAATCAGGCAGGAGTCAGACAAAGTCCCCTTTTCAAGCCTTGGATCCAATGCACGGAGTCTCAAACCCTAACCCCAAAAACCCTGGGCCCCAACGAAGCCAGAAATCCCACAGTTAACTCAGTAGCTGAGAAGGTAACATTGAACGTTTTGGGGGTCTATGTAATCCCCTAGACCCTGAACCCCAATCCCTTACCATGTATTCCGATGACGAGTCATAGGTTAACTTTTCTCGGCCAGGGAACTCAGCAACTGCATCAAGCCTTCTAAGCCTGCATGCGTTGACGCGTAAGCCCTAAGCCCTGCAGCCCTACCCAGCACCCCAGGCCCCAAACCCTACAATAGCACGATGGAGTTCAAAAAGGTGCAGACAATCCACTGGTGAGTACCTCCAGGAAATACCAATCGGTCGGGACTCCCAGGTCAGAAAGAAAGGGTTTAAGGTTTAGGGTTTACGGTTTTAGGGGCTTCGGATTCAGGTGCTTGAAAGGGTTTAAGGTTTATGGTTTAGGGTTTAGGGTTCAGCGTTTGTTTGTTTTGGGCCTTGGATTCAGGATTCGTGGGCTCAGGATCTAGGGCTCTATGCTCCCAATGCAGTGTAGGATGATATCAAAATCAGCTCCCACTTCTGTGCATGTAAATCCAGGTGGCGCCAGCCGAGATGCTGCCTAAGTCAGTGATTTCAAGCGGTCGACTACCCAAAGCCCCTACCCCTCAGCCCTAACCCATGCATTTGCTTCCGCAATAGTCGGTATGTGCTGTGGGAGTCCTGTACTTGGAGGTTTAGGGTAAGTATATCCAAGCGAATCCCTGTCCGACAAAAAAAGAAGCTCCCCCCAGCAGCAAACCAAAAAACATAGCTGAACAAAGCCGCATCATAGAACTTGGGCAGTGCACATTATTAGGGTGTTGGGAAGGTTGTCATTATAGATACACCCCCATTATTTCTGCCGCCTTAGGGTACATCGGGGACTCACAGTTGGGTTATCATTCTAGCGGGGCTATAAGTGTTCTGGGCCTGCAGGCACCCCCTTCCAAGTCACAGTTTTCAGGGCCCCTTTGTGGGATTTAGGGCTTGGGGTTTAGTAGTCTTGCTGGATTCCTTGGGGGGGGGGTTCATATTAGCCGTGGGGGGGGGGGGGGGGTGGATCCAGAGGAGTTAGCCTAAAGGCTTACAGCAGCATGATGCGTCCATTCACAACTAGAGGACAAATCTACACCCTACTTTAGGGCTCCCATGTAGTTTCTTCTTTTTGTTTGTTTTGAACGTGTTGGTAAGGGGGTATCGTATGCTATCCAGAAAGGAACTACCTAGGGGCTATAAACTAGAGAGCCTCCAAGAAGCCCATGGTTTTCTCAATAGTTGGTGGTTTCCCAAAATTGGGGGTAGCTTTTGTGGGTCCCTATAGTATGGAGTGTAGTATGTTGGGTTCTACTTTAGGGTTCCCTCATTTTGGGAGACTACCAAGTCCCTTCCACGGGTCCTTTTTTTCAGGGTTTGTCTTATTTGGGGTCCGTGAGGAATTTACAGGAGTTGAGGGTCATCAGATACGTAGCCCTCCTTGTCCCAAAGCCATTAGAGGTTTAGGGGTTTCGGGTTTAGGGATTTAGGGTTCAGGGTCTAGGGTTTAGGGTTTGGGGTTTAGGGATTTAGGGTTTGGGGTTTAGGGTGCTCGAGACCCTGAGGTCCTTCAATTGCCGAACTTACCCATCAAAAAGTCCAATCCTGACTTTTGTGCATCCCTGACTTCTACACCGGAAACCCTAAACCCCATCCCTCCATAAATAGGGTTTTTTGGGGGGAGAGGGGGAGGGGTTTCGGACTGAAGTCTTGCAAATCTCTGAAGGAAGGTCTTGATAATGTGAGTAACAGCCTGTCAGTATTCCCTATACGGGTCCAAGTACCTACTTAATTATGATATGAGTACCCAAAACCTGTACTACAATTACTATGACCAAAGTCCCAAGTACCTGGTTATTGGGTACTTGAATTTTAGGGATTTCTAGTACCGTTATTACGGCGAGTATTATCGGCTTTACGGGTGTAGGGTTTAAGGTTTAGGGTGTAGGGCGTGTGTATTATTCGTACTACTACCTGTACATGATAAGCACCCTTAACCCTAAAGCCTCTATTGCTACTCCCAGCAGGTCCATGTGGTACCTGGCATATACTTATGGCCCAAAGGACTTCCCCACTACCTACTTCAGAGCCCAGGTATATACTACTTAAATCCTAAATCCTATACCTACATGGACACCGTTGGGATCCAATACTATATTCCTACAAGGACTTTTTGGGAATCCAAAAACGTTAGCAAGGAGGAGCCTCCAAGTTCCTTGATTGGAGCACACCCCGTGGTGGTGCGCACGTGGTGTGCTCAGATCAGGTTTTCTGTTTAGGGTTTAGGGTTTAGGGTTTAGGGTTAGGGATTACGGTTTAGGGTCGAGAGTTTACAGCGTATAGGATTGAGGGTTTTGAGTGCACTTGGGGTGGTTCGATTTCGGCGTGTAGGGTTGAAGCTTGCTTAGAGAGCTTGTGTTTGGGGCTGTGCTCAGTCAGTAGGCATCGTATCAGAAACTTGTCCATAATATATGTGAATGTAGACCACTACATCCGCATGTGTGGATCTCGGACTTCAGTACGTGCCTTAGCCCGGTTGCAAAAAGGAAACACTGAGAGTTCGTACCTTTGGCGGAATGTAGAAGCCTGAGCTGATAGTAGCGATATTCCACCCAGCGTTGTTTGATCCAGCACAAAGCATTCTAAGTACTCAGGCCCATATTTTTGGTGTCATTTTGTAGCAATGGCTGCGACCTACGCCCTAAACCCTAAACCTACTCTTGAGAAGTGCATCCCGAGATATTCAGGCGCTTCAAGGTCCTGCTAATCAAGCCCCCGCGGCGTAAACGGAAGTGCACTCGAGCTTCGGCCATGATAGTGACCCAAACGACCTGCAACCACCAAGGGTCATCCTGTAACCCCAATTACCTACAGTTTAGTAGTAATAACCCCCTAATTAGTAGGTATAACCCATAAAACTGTAGGTAATTGGGGTCACAGGATGACATTCATGTCACGTGCGCAAATTGGGGGTAGGGGGTAGGCCTCTAGATTTGGGGGCTTATTTGGAGGGTCAGGAGGACTTAGTAACCAGGTTAAGTATGGGGATAATTGGGGTCACTATAGGGAATAATACCAAGATGGCCTTAAACTGGGAATTGAAGGTATTCTAAATTACCCTGCTTTTGGTTTTGAACTATATTACGGCACCTAATTTTTAGGGGTGCCAATATGTGACTTCAATTTTCGGAGCCACCCGCGTATTTCCTGTGAACACCAGTTCGCCAGTCAGGACAAAACATATTTTCCACAAGAAAATCGTCTGGATGTAGGGGCTTACTTGGGGATAGTCTTGAACCCCTGCACGGGGAGATGATGGGCGAAACTTTGCAAGGTCTATGAAGGCTCCTATGGTTGACAAGCACAGCCCTTTGAGATTGCTTGCGCGTTTGGAATGGCCGCGGCGTAGATGCAGACGTTTTGAGATGCCAAGGCCACAAACGTAATCGTGCTCGAGGTGGACCTGAATCCCTAAAATAATCCCAATTGTGTGCCCTGTAATAGTTCTAAGGTCCTTCTCCCACGGCCCCTTCAGTTCCAGTTAGCAAGCCTACTGAGGCAGTTCGTCTACGCGGATGCTGGCAATGACTCTAGCATTGCTGGGGCCGGGGTCTTAGAAAAAGAGGGCTGAGTTTTAGGGCTTACTTGGGTATTTCCAATCTATTCATAATTTCTAACTGCCTGAACACCTACTTTGGGGTCTAGGTATACATACAAACCGCTCAAAGCAATATTCGGGGAATTAGTGCGGCTCATCGTTGCGTCAAAAGTGCGAAGACGAAGGCAAGTAGGTTACGATTTCCCATGAGCGAACTAGGGCTCAGAGCAAACATGATGACATTGGAGGTGTCAGGGTTATGGGGTATCATGTTGCTTTGCAATTCGTCCAATGTGATTGTCACCCTTGTCGTTCTTATTCCCACTGACCTTGTTATGTTCCAATCATGATATCGAGCTTGACATGGCGTGACAACGCCATCGAAGCCTGAATAGCAACATTATTCCCTCAATAATCCTCTTACCACTATGATTTCATTATGCCCCCCTGCAAATCCTGTTCAGGCCCCCGCGTTTCCTGGATCCTTCTTGGTGCTGTATGCGCGAAGCCCTAATGTCCAAGAACGGTCTCCGAAATCACGGAACATGGAAACACAAAATCCAGGGTTTTAGGGTTCAGCTTTCAGGGCTCTACTCCTAACATTCCCACGGCTCCCTAAGATTCCCCAGTACCTACCCCTCCTCGACCCGACCCCCTTTAAGGACCTTATACATGGAAGACACTTCGAAAGCAAGCCTTACCACATGACGGATCAACAGGGGACCCTAATGCTACTCTGAACCTTAAACCCTAAACCTTAAGCCCTAAACCCTAAACCTTAAACCCTAAACCCTAAGCCCTAAACCCTAAACCCATCTGGCTCCTAAGGTCCCCCGAATCCCAGCCCCCAAATTCACTCCACATAGGTCGCCGGACTGCCGTGGTTAGATGCCGTGGTGCCCCAGTCTCAGACACTGTAGTGCTTGAAGGTCTGTAGGATATAATGGAAAAGAAAATGGAAACTACTACTTAGTAACTAGGTCAGTTATGGGGACAATTTGGAGCTACTACATGGGTTATAGGGGTTATTACGCTACTTACTAAGTCCCCCTGACCCTCCAAGTAACGCTCAAAGTTTGGTGTTCTTGTCTCAGGGCTTAGTGATTTGGGTTTAGGGTTTAGGGTGTGTAGGGTTTAGGATGTAGGGTCTAGGGTTTAGGGTTTAGGCTGATGTGCCGGCTCAACTTTGGGAGTGTAAATGGGTGGTCCGAGGCGGCCATGGTTGAATCAACTTCATTGAGGTCTGTGGTACCAAGCCTAAACGTAGGAGGAGTGGTGTAAGGCATGTTCCCCAACAGCATTCCAGTATTAGGGAGGGAGGCATAAGTCTCCATAGTAGTCCTTATACATCCCCCGAATACGTTAGTGTCCATTTCCGCAAGAAACAGAGCCAGCCAAGAAACAGCTAGCTATAGCAAGCAACCCCGTCCCTAAAAGCCCTGCTTGGAGGTGCACGGGTAGCTTCAACTTATAAGTTACTTGTACTTCCACTTGAAACTCCATTATATCCACCTCAGAACTCCACTACATTTGCTTATATGTGGGCTGAAGCATGTTTGTAAGTAAGTAGGTTGCAGTATCCATGGACCTCCAGGTAGAAGATGCATCGAACCAGGTACATCACCAAATTCCGCAGTATAAGCCAGAATATCATCAGAGTATCTGGCAAACAAACCTATGTGCGGAAGTCAAAAATCCGAAATTCTGAACCTCGAGCGTTCAACTTCAGACCCTAAACCCTATAGCTAAACAATATTCTGAGGGCTCCAAATGGCCCAGTAACCGGAGCTACCTACAGCTTAGAATTACTTACCCCCCCCTAAGTAGTAGGTATATCCCATAACACTGTAAGTACCTGGGAGTTTACAAGAAAGCTCTGCACGCAAGACAACAGGCTCTCAACCACTTAGCGCCTAAGTTCCGGCCCGCATGAGTGAACACGGATACTTTAACCTATGACTATCAAAAGACTCCTTTAGTTAGGTCCTTAGTGTAGGGGTTGGGGTTGCCAAGCTGAAGCAATACCCAAGGCCGGCACGCGCCTTGGTGTCCATCGAGGAGTGCATCACCCGCGTTCAGCTGCGGGCGCAGGTGCTCCCGCTTAAGGGGTGAAATGTATGGCTTTACAAGGTAGAGGTTAGGCTCAGGTCTTCTGATTCCTCTTTGATTCTAAGTGTTCAGGGGTGAAGTGCTCGGGTTTTCAGGAGTTGTGTGTTTAGAGGTTTTGGGTATAGGCATTTACATACTTCATCTGATGAGGCTTACCGATATCAGAGCCCTAAGCCCTAGACCCTAGTGCAGCTATGTCATGCAAGCTCAGACCAGCGCCTGTGTGCTCCACTTCGCTGCAGTGCAGTGAGCTTCGGTGCCCTTGGTATCGGGATTAAAGTTTAGGGTTTAGGGGTTTAGCGGTGTAGGGTTTAAGCGTTAGGGTTTAGGGTTTAGGGTTTAGGATTGAGGGTTTAGGCTTTAGGTTTTCGGGTTGAGGGAGAATGGCCAGGACTCTGACCCCCACGGCAATTTTGAGTCCTTACCTCACATTATGATCCAAGAATTTGCTATGCGGCATTGGCCAGGTTGTCTGTTTGTTTAGGCCTTAGGTTACCGTAGGTTCCAAGAACTTTCAGACCTGCACTCTTAGCCCCTAAACCCTAAACTCATTCATCTCTATGAAAGTTTCTCTTACGGGTCCCCCTTCGACCCCCCTTTACTACCCGGCTCAAATTAAGGTTACTTGGAGAATCAGGCCTACTTTAGGCTTGTCAGGGGGGGAACTGGGGGGGGGGGTAGCGTTGGGGGGGATAGTACAGGGACACCTGATTCTAGGGACAGCAAAATGTTTCCACGCCCAAGTCTGTAAACCCAAAACATTGCTAAACCGCTAAGTACGACCCGTTCTACGATTATTTTTTGGCTGCTTTAATGGGCTTTAGGCCATAATTTCACCTACCTTTGGCGGTCCAGCTAGTATGTATTATAAACAGTCCTTAACCTAAACCCTAAACCCTATTCTAAACCCTGAACCCGAAGACCAAAACATTTTGATAAGCCCCGAAACCCTAAACCTTAAACCCAGTTATAAACCCCGAACCCTAAACCCTTTTATAAACCCTAAACCTCAAGCCCTGTTATAAAACCCTAAACCCTAA
>CAJNIZ010017969.1:52954-66149 GCA_905231905.1 Symbiodinium pilosum
ACTATAGGGGGGATTGACCTAACCAACACTACACTACGGCTCCTAAACCCTAATGCCCTAAATTCTAGGGTAACCCAAGTTAGACCCAAGGTTCTTTCCCGTGCTGATTTCTTTGGCAGCTGCGATGCTTACGCTGACGGCCGCCTTTGCACCCTGCTCCGAAGAATCCCGCGCGGAGGTGACTCAAGATTTTGCACGCTTTACTGGGTTGCTGTTAAGGAACTTAAATTAAGTTACCATAATGGGTATATATAGTAAATAATAGGGTTTCCCCAATATAGTATCTTAATTTAAGTTCCTTAACAGCAACCCAGTTTAGGCTGAAAGGCTTAGATGAATAGAGTAGAGTTTACCTGGGCCCCCAAAGTTGGTGTTCAGAAATGCCATGTTGGCTAGGTTTTGGGGTTTCGGGCCATGTTGTTTTTAAGCCTACGTTGGTTCTGGGAAGGTCCTAAATTTGGATCCCTTCTTGGGGCACCTATCACAAGGACTACATTGTGATAGCGGTATGCAAGGGGGTCCCCCCATGTTTAGAATGTCCCAGATACACATACCACAAATTGCGGGCACGACCTACTATGATATAGTTATTTGAGCGGTCTCAGGCTCAAGTTATAGGATTGCCGGTTAGGACCTGAGGGCTGGGCATTTTGGTCTACGGGGTACAGCGCTCGGGGAGTGTCTTTTGTGGGTCGGAATCCCATACCTCTCCGCAGCATCATACTTTCAGTGAGACCTACCATGCACGAGGACTGGTCCAGGAACCCCTACATGTATATTAAGTCAGACCCACCTTGTTCAGTTCAATCCTGTTTTCGAGGCATGGTGTAATGAGGTTAAAGAGGCATTGTGTAATTAGATCAAAGGCACTCCTGGCATCGAAGCTAGATCTCTGCCTCTGGATGCGAGACGAAGGCTAGACCCTAAAAGCCTCGAGTGGAAACCTTAAATTCTAAGCCCCATACTGTTTAGGGTTTCGAAGCTTTGAAGCCCCAAATTGACCTCAAACTGCCTTTCTCTAAGGGTCCAAGTACCTAATAATCATATACTTACCCAAAACCCTGTACTGTAATTACTATCACCCAAAATCCCAAGTACCTAATTATTGGGTACTTGGACACCTAAACCCTAAACCAATATCCCTATATATATATATATCCCTTATATACCCCTATACATCCCTACATATCCCCTTTAAAGGGACCGAATTATTGGGTACTTGGACCCTCTGGGTCTAAGAATTTTTGGGAGCCAGAGATGCACCAGGGGATTTCCTTTACAGGATGCAGGTGGGGTTTAGGGTTTAGGGTTTAGGGTTTAGGGTTTAGGGTTTAGGGCTTAGGGTTTAGGGTTTAAGGTTTAGGGTTTAGGGCTTAGGGTTTAGGGTTCATTGAACCCGTTTGCCCCTTGCAGAAGACGAGAGCTTACTCCATATCCGTGGAAGTTTCTTAAGTGACTTTTCATGCGATCCTGAATGAGAACCTTTTTTCGTCCCTAAACCCAAACCTCTAAACTCTAAACCCCAAACCCCACATCCTACACCCTAAACCCTTCAAGGGTTCCCGGAAGATGAGCCGGTCCTCACGGCTCTTTATCGGGGAATCAGAAATGCAATCAAAAAAACCTGTGAGCCAGAATCCAGAATCTGGACAGCTGCACATGACCCTACCTGCATCTTATGCTTTGTCGACCCTTAGCTATGTGCTCTACATTCTTCAAACCCGACCCTAAACTTGAGCGTCCGCCGCCCCAAAACGAGGAGATTAATGATCCCAAACTCAGAAAACAGAGTCAAGAAGATTGTGATTCTACGCGTCCAGCACATCCCAGAGCTCTAAACCATAAAAAACCTATACCCCACTACACCCTAAGCCCTATACTCCGTGAATCCCCACAGTTATGGCTAAGACCTAAACCCCGAATCCCCGCAATTATCCCTAAACCTCAAAGGTTTAGGGTTTAAAATCCTAACCCTATTCCCTCTCAATCCATCCTCAGCTATGCCAGGCGCTGAGCCAGGTAGTGTCTGGCTGGGGGGAGATTTCGGGCTCGAGGCAGCCTTTTTTGGCTCAGGTGGTTAGGTTTAGGGTTTAGGGTATATAGGATTTATGGTTTATGGGGTTCAGGAGTTAGGGTTTGGGGTTTATAGGGTTCAGGATTTAGGGTTTAGGGTTTACAGGGCCTTATCACCACAACTTTGGTCAGAATTGCTTGATCCTCCTGGCAATGTTCATCACATCATACATTGTGATCGTGGTCATCATCATCATCATCATCACCATCATCATCATCATCATCAATCATCAATCATCAATCATCATCATCATCATCATTATCATCATCATCACCATCATCATCATCATCATAGCCTTTTCCTCACCCTTATCAAATTCACCACCCAGCATCAATCATCCACTTCCTTCCTGTTCTTCTTTTTCTTCATCTGTCTGCTCGCTCTGGCCCATTGTCTTGATCATGCACATGCTGCTGGGGAAAAGAGTGTATACTTGTCATGCCGTGTAGTTGTTCAACTTGGTATGCCCGAGTAGGCAAGCACCAAATTACGGTCATGTAGGAGCCTAAACTACTTCTAACAGGGATTGGGAATTTTGGTACATTCTGCCCTGCTTAGTTTTCGTACAGGGATGCCAAAGAAACCAGTACTCCTGATGAGATGGCGTGGTATCAGAACCTTACAAGGACGGCGGCGGGAAGTAGCTAAATGACTAGGACCCCATCTGTCCCCGTGAAACGCAGCATAACCACATTTATTTGCCATTCAGCTCATTCACAACGGATCTACGTAAATCATGCCTCATAAGGCATATGTGGGTTTAATGAGTCCAGATTTGGGAAGAGTACATGCCGACCCTGCCCCCAAAACACTGAACCTTGAACGCCCGGAAGCGAGAGCCAGTTCCCCTGAGGGTGCAAGTACTCAATAATTGGCTACTTGGAATTTTGGTAACAGTACTCATACTACAAGTGTGGGTGGAATATGTCGTTATTGAGTACTTGGATCCTAAACCCTAACCCCCTGAAAAAATATCTTATCCCCTCCAGTCTGGCATTTTGTGCGGAAAGCTCTTTATGGAAGCTCCTTGAATTTCCTCTTTGGTATCAAAGCCCTAGCATGGCCAGAGGAAACCCAGGTTCCTGGCAAACCTAAACCCTAAGCCACTTGCCCGAGGAAACTACCCGTCTCTGCTTGTCAGGATAGGCTCGTCATCGAATTATCACAACCTGCCTGAGGAGCGGTGTTTGGGGTTAATGGTCTAGGGTTTAGGGTGCAGGGCTTATGGTTCAGGGAATATACCCGACTTACAGCTGTCCTTCCCTAAGCCCTAGACCTTAAACCTCAAATCCGATCAGAAGCCCCCTATGTCACCTAACATGAGCCATAGACTAAACAACCGGTGACTAGAGTTTTAGGGTGTAAAATTTATTCAGGGGTTTGGGCTTAGGACTTTAGAACTTAGGGTTTAGGGGTTGGGGGTACCTGCCTTGACCACATGGGGTAGCGCAGCGAAGGACGGCCGCAATCAAGAGCAACAGTGCATGACCCTAGGTTGTCCCAGAGGGTGCAAGTACCCAATAACTAGGTACTCGGGTTTTGGGTAATAGTAGTTATAGTACAGGTTTAGGGTAAGTATATGATTATTATGTACTTGGACCCATAGGGTGTAGATATATGTGCATCGTTCCTTCTGTCTTTCCCGAAGGGTCCATGTAGGTATATAGTATATACTTCGGGCCCAAAGGGGTTCCCATATACCTATCTTACGGCTGAAGCATATTCTACATGCCCACTCTAAACCCCAAAACCTAAACACTAAACTCCAAAGCCCAAACCCTAAACCCTTTACTATATACCCGCACGGGTCCTTTGGGCTAGATGAGAGAGGGACCTGAAGCTTCGCGATGGCGGGTCTCTTGGGCCTCCGGGGGCCTTATGGACTCATGGAGATTCTGGGCGTTCGATTCATTAGGATCCCGATAAGCCCTAAACCCTAGTTTAGGGTTTAGGGAACTCCATAACCTGGCCTCTCTTCCTGTCAGCGTTTCTCAACAGCATGCACGTTCTTGTTTGGCAGCGCTAGAATGCCCCCACGATCCATGCATACCCCTCAAATATGCGAATCTCTAAGAATTACATACAAGAAAATGTGAAGAAGCACCTCATCATCTCGTTGTAGCCCCCATCTACGTTCATCGTCCCCAAGAGGCCCCTGCTTTGAGATCCTGAAGCCCTAAACCCTAAACCCTAAACCCTGAACAATCAACAGGACGACAGCCCTGGAGTGCGAGTGGCGCCTGCTGAGGTCCAGACAAAAGTTGCAGCTTAGTCCAGGGTTTGGGTTTTTAGGGTTTAGGGTTTAGGAACCCCCCACCCTGTGATACTTGGAGGGTCAGGAGGACTTAGTAATAATGGCAAAATGGAAACTACTATGATATAGGGTTTAGGGTTTCGGGTCAAGGGGACTTAGTAACTAGGTTAATAATCGGAATAATTGGGGTTACTATAATGGGCTACTAAATCCCCTTGACCCTCCAAGTAGGGGTATAATAGGAATGAAGTAGGAACCTAATTATAGTCCTTATTATTCCTTGTAGTCGCTGTTAAAGGTGGGGGGGTCCTCCTAAGTTGCAGCCAAGGTTTCAGTTTAAGTGGGTCCAGGTCTTAAGAGTTGCTGTACATGTTGGGTTCAGGGCTTAGGGATTATATGGGGGATTTTATAGGGGAGCTTTGTAGGGGTTATGGGGAGACTATGGCTCATATGCTATGAAGAGTACTGTAGGCTTTCCTCCATCAATATTCTTGTTGGCTTTGTACCCAGGATCCATTACCGCCGCAACTTGCAGGAAGCCCCCTAACCATAGGGTTTAGGGTTTAGGGTGCGCCACAAGTAGCCACGTTTCAGGCGCCATGTTATTTTTGGAACCAAAGCCCATGGACATTGAACGAACATAGAAGCCTAAATAACTCGCAATGGTATGGTCCTAGATTCCTTGTGTAGTTACAGTATAGTAATGGTATCGGATACCTGAAAAAGACCTAAACATGATAGTGCAATCATGTTGGCCCCTACATTCCCCTATGGAACCTTTATGTTAACCCCGGTTCTATTTCATATGCATGTTCTTTTCGATACGACTCTTCTTTAGCTATCCCAACTCTACAAGCCATATATCCCTAAAAGGGACCTAAGTTGTTCCCAATCATGTTCCATTTCATTCTCTATGGCTGGCACCTATTTAGGCCCTAAACCCCAACTCCTAAAATGAGGTCGGTTTTCCCCTTGCTCAACATCCCGAGTGCCAATAGTTTACTGGGCTGCTGTTCAGGAACGTAATTTAAGTTACTGTATGATGAGTCTGTGAATACTCGGATACCCTCATTTCGGCATTTTGAAATACATGTTCCTTAGCAACAACCTAGTTTAGGGTTTAGGGCGTAGGGCCCGCAATATTTGCTCAGGGTCCATCATAGTCTACACCCTAAGTCCTGAACCGTAAACCCTAAAGCCTCAAACCCTAAGCCCTGTAGCCTCAAACCGTAAACCCTTTAAACGCATCTGAGCGCTCGACCCTACTGTCATACCCTTAGCCGCAGGCAGCAGCAAACCACTCTGCTGATGTTGTGCTGTCGCTTTGCCGCGTCAGAGGTTTGGGGTTTAGGTCTTAAGTTTAATTAGGGCCTAAATCCCAAATCCCTAAACCCCTCACCCCCAAACCCTAAACCCCTAAAACCTTCAAACCCTCAAACCTCTAAACCCTCAAGTTGTTGAGCCCTTAACTCCTTCGCCAGTCATAATGGGTGCTGGGCGGCTGGAATTGTCAATTGCCTTTAGGTTTTTCTCAGGACGCTTCCTGGGCTTAAAGTACATGATATGGACGGGTTTAGGGTTCAGGGTTTGGGGCTCCGGGTTTGGGGTTTAGGGTGCCCGTTTCTGGCATACGTCCTTTGTTCAAGAGTTTAGGCTTTACCGCTGGATGCATACAGTAGGGCCTGAGGGGCGATTCGACTCAATGACACGCTCTTTGATGCACATCTGACCTAAACCCTCAACCCTAAACCATGTGCAGTCTTTCCTTGCTGAGCCGCGATGACAAATAAAGTTGTCCACACCATTAGGATTTAGGGTCTAGGGTTATAGGGATAGTATGGAAGACCGAAGACTGGTAAGAGCACTGATGCCCTTTTACCCTTTTCATCCCTTTTCTTGTTTCTGGGTTGCTTTATCAAAGTCACCAAGAAAAAAGCCTTATGATAATGACTGGGCCACCAAGAAAATGTCGTAGTAGGATCGCCCTTCCGCTAGGCGTCGGAAGAATCCCAAACTCTACATTCTCAACCTGGGTTGTCTAACGGTTTCTATCCTAAACCCTAAACTAACCCAAAAACCCTGAACCTGGGTTGGGTAACAATCATTTGCTTGAAGATTCTGAACAGCCTGCGCTTCAGAATCCGCCTGCCCGAGCCCAAAGTACGAACCTTAATTCCCTACCCAGATCCCGGAAGGGATCCTAAAAGTTACCTCCGCTAATATGTGGAAGTACGTATAGAGGGATTATAGAGGGGTTATTCTGGGTTTCATTATATTGGGCATGTACTTTTGAGATCCTTCCAGGGGTCTGCGTAATTGAAACTTTCGTTGGTTCACGGCGTCAGGAACTTCAGGTTCAAGTAATAAACATGTAGGCTCTCTAAGCCCTGGCGCCCGAAGCCTCAGCCCCCTAGCAGCCGAACCTCAAAGTCCCTACATCGTTTAGGGTGTATATAAGTATATAAGGTTTGGGGGTCAGGGGGTTTAGGGCTCCTAACCTCAAATCCCTACATCGCAAGCCCCGACAAAAGCATGATAAACCACCGGCACAAAGCTCTCCAAGATCTGCATGTGCAAGGATACCTCCTCAGCAGCTAGATGCTGAGGATGCCAAGGTAGGGGAGAGGGGAGAGGAGTTTATAGGGGTTAGGCTTTAGGGCTTAGGGTTTAGGGTTAAGGATTTAAGATTAAGGGTTTACTGTTAGGGTTTGGGGCCTATGGCTTTGGATTTAGGATTTATAGAAGTTGTAGTTGGTTCGTTTCCTGAGTGTTGGCGGGATTTTGCTGCTTTGTCCCTATACAATTGTTGTTTTTCTGGGCTCTTGAGCAGTTAGGGTGTTTTCGAGATGAAGGTGTTGTATCAGGGTTCGGTGGTGAGGCCTAAGGTAGAAGGACCTGAGGATTCCTGTTCAGAGTCTAGGCTCCGGGTGCTTAGGGTATATGTGACCTGTAGGCTAAACTCGTCAAAGAGGGTTATATAGGGGGTGATATAAGGGACTACTATAGGGGTTACTAGTGGAGATACTAGGAGTTTAAACCCTAAACGCTTTAGACTATAGCTCATATAGGAGGTACAGGATTTGGAGGCCTTTGGTTTGGATACAGGGTCTGCTTGGACATGGGTATGATTATCCTAGATCCTGTTGCTTCACGTTCATGTGGGGGTTTCCCAAAACTAGGGGTACCTTATTGAGGGTCCCCATAATAAGGATTATAGTATTTTGGGGTCTATATTGGGGTCCCTTTAGTTTGGGAAACTACCATTTGCAGCCCTATTAATCCATATGGTTGTCCCTCTTATTCCCCCATTCGAGACTAGGCACAAGGGAGCCGCTTCACGACACTCTGCGGATCAGGATCGGCACGTCCCTTATCTTCAAGTCGTACATTCAGTATACGACGCCTGATCAAGCTCCTATCCGATTATTCCAAATGACTTTTATCCCTGTGGCTTGGAAGTCCAGAAAGAATACCTGCTTTGGGGTCGTGAAGTCTACGAACCAAATTTGTCTTGGAGCCCAAGCGCAAAATCTTGCCGTAGGAACCTCAACCATGCCAGCAGCCCTACACCCTTAAGCCCTAAGTCCTAAGCCCTAAGCCCAAAAGTCCTAAACCGCAACTCCTACACCCTAAAACCCAAAACTCCTACAGCCTAAATTCCTAAAGCCCTAAACCATAAAGTCCTAAACCCTGAGCCCCTTCAAAAACCCTAAGCCCTAGAGTCCTGAGCCCCAAGCCCTAAACCCTACTTGGAGGTTCATGGGACCTAGTAACTAGTTCATACTGGGCTTATAACCCCACTTATAAATCCCCCTAAGTGGACTTATAGGGGTTATAGCACTTATAAGTTGGGTTAGAAGCCAAGGTATCAGTAGTTACTAAGTCCCATGAACCTCCCTAAACCTAAACCTTAAATCCTAAACCTTGAGCCCTAAATCCTAAACCCTAAAGTCCTAAACCTGACCCTGGTCTGATCAGGTGCTTCGGCCATGCATACCCTGCGAGGCACACCGGGGTCCGTTGTTAACTCTAATTTGAGTTTAGGGTTTAGAATTTAGGGGTTAAGGTTCACCTGAACCCCAAAAGTATCTAAAATAGTAGCCCTAAACCCATAATAATAGCCATAAAGGCCATTATTTTACATACTTTTGGGGTCCAGGTTGGATTTAGGGTTTAGGGTTTCGGGGTTCTAAACCCTAACTTCCAGGGGAGGATTTTCGATGTCGCTCATAGAGTTGAGGGTCAAGAGTCAAAATATGGCAAAGTAAGGTTGGTGCTCGGTGTCTACCTGAACACCAAAAGTATGTAGAATGATGGCCTTTTGGGCTGTTTTTAGGTGTTTTGGTGTATTAATTGACCTACTTTTAGGGTTCTGGTAAGAGCTTCGAGGGTCCAAGCACCAAAATAGGCCGGGTGCAGGCCCCGAAATTCTAGTCTCTGAGCGGTGTATGACAAACTAGATTCCTGAGATTTAGGTACTTGAATCCTTACCTGAATCATAAAAGCATGCAGAATGTAAGAGTTCATGCGGCGCTTGTCATGGGCTTGTGGGCCACCATTGTGCCTACTATTGATGCAAGCCTTGAACTTTTCATTCGGGCCGGTGGGTGACAGCAATGGCAGTCGTTGGGCTAATCAAACGGTTTAGGGCTTAGCGTAACAGGGAAGACCACCGTGCTGTTACATGAGCTTTGTATGGATTGTATGCTGCTTGGGGGCGTGCATCCTGCAATCACCCAAAAAAGCCTGCTGCTTAGTTGATTCCGACTACCGCTCCAGGGAGTCATCAGCTTTCTTCTGTTTGGATATCGTTCTGAGGGCCCTTACAAATTCCCTCCCATGATCATGAAAACGCCACCCATTAAGAACACATAATCCCCTTGAAAAGAAGGACATGATCCTAAACCCTAAACCCTAAACCCTAAACCCTATTACTGTGAAGGGCAGAGGGCTCCTGATGCCGGGTGGTAGAAAGGTGACATGTACACCCGAACTAAGCGTAAGCTTTACACATGCATACACAGCGTAGATAACACCTACCTAGCCCCAAGATAGACCCTCAATTCCCTTCTAAAGGGCGGTTTGGGGTTTAGGGCTTAGGGTGTTAGGGGTTTACAGTTTAGGCTCTGGGGTCTAGGAATTCCCTTTAAAGGGGCATGGCTATCACTGAGGTTTGAGCCCTAATCCCGCCGAAATGCCTGCTGTCTTACCAACAGGTGAAGTCACCCATCCAGCAGACGTGCGTAGCCCAGAAGATCTCCTTTGAAGAAGGGGCCAGATATAGGGGTTTCCCAAAATTAGGGGTACCTTTTTGGGGGTCCCTATAATAAGGACTATAGTATATTGGGGTCTATATTGGGGTACCCTAATTTTGGGAAACTACCATATACTGACGGCTTGGAGTTTAGGGAGTTTAGGCTTCAACTGTTATGGAGTTTAGGGTTCAACTTTTATGGAGGTTAGGGTTCAAGTTGTATGGAGTCTAGAATTCTAACTTGTATGTTGTGGCTTCTCGCCACCCCGAATGGCCAACACCCCCATCATATTAAGGGCCCATGTAGTATGTAGTGTATATTTCGGGCCCAAACGGGCTCCATGTACCTACTGTTGGGCCTAAGTATTTATACTATATACCTATACATGCACATTTTGGGTAATGATGTTGGTACTATGGTGGGAATCTGTGTTTTGAATGAGGCTGGTATTCTAGGAAGGATTTTTCTTATGGGAAATGGGTTTGGGTGGCTCACCACGGTATAGCTATAGGATGATTATAGGGAACATGCTGGCATTTCTTCAGGCATCTGCACTACCTTCATAGGGTGGATGAGGAAATGTTGCACTGCTTAAGGTCCCAAATATCTTGTAATTTCCGAAACAAAGGGCGCGCGAGGTCTCTCAAGCTTCCCGGCCATCCATAGTAGCCTTCATGGTTCAGATTCTAGACAAGGCCATAGGGTCCATGTAGGTCTATAGTGTATATACTCAGGGCCCAAATGGGTTGCCATACACCCACGCATATATGATATACCTACATGAACCCTGTGGGTAGGCTACTTGGGTACGGACCAAAACTGGGTTGTCTGCAAGTCAGGAGGTAGCCCTTAAACCCTAAACCCTAAATCTAGTGGCTTTCCTGGGTTTGGGCTTTGGTTCGCTGATGACTAGTTGCCTCTTTGGTGCTGAGCCGGGGATGGAAGAATGGACTACAGAGACCTTTCCGAGGCATAATATAGGGACTACTGGACAGGGATCCATTAAGTATAGGGTTCAGGGATTAGGATTTAGGGTCTAGATTGGGTAAATGATATATACTTGGGCCCTAAAGTGGGATATGGGAACCTCTCTGGGCCCTAAATATATACTATGTCCTACATGGACCCTTTCGGACTGCAAGGGCATCATGTGGGGGAGTGTTCTACAGATAAACCTATACTGAGTACCAGCCAGCTGAGGCATTTGTTGACAACGCGCCCCCTGTGACTGTTGAGCATGGCAGTTGTTGCGGAGAGCACTAAACCTTAACCCCTATAGACCCTAGACCCTAAACCCTAAGCCCCAGACCTTAAACTCTAGACCCTCGACCCTAAACCCCGGCTACCTCGCTGTAAAGCGTTCTGTCCTGCTTTGACAGTGGAGAAAAGGCCCTGTAAAACAAAAAAACGGCTAAGCCCTTTGTCCTGAAGTGGCATCTCTGAAGTGCCATCGGAAGTTTCTCGGGTCCTTGAGGTCACCCTGCCCATTTTAGGCTTTCAGGGGTTTAGGGTTGTAAGGTTGAGGGGTTAGGGCTTAGTTTTGAAGGTTTAGGATTTAGGGTTCGAGAAGCCCTTTGAAGCAATCCTGATGTACTTCGTCATGTTAAAAAGCTTGGAGGCTGGAACTCAAGTTGATTTTTTTAATCGATAGTCCCCCTTAGGTAGATAGAATATGGCTTCGGGTATGCTATAATGAGATCCGCATATACCCCATACTCTATCTACTTAGGGGGACTATATATCCCTGAACCCAATAACCTTAAACCCAGAAGCCGAACCCTCAGAAGCTAGCTTAGGCACTTGTGGATGAAGGGCCCTATAGCGGTAAGCACGTGCCTTGGGGAACGCGTGGACCTTGGTCAGATGGACTCTCCGTGCTTTGGGTTAAGGGATTTGCTTTTTGGCTTTACTTGTCCAGATTTAGGAGAATACAGGGTTTAGGATTTAGGCCTTTTGGGGGGTTTTGGGGTGGTTATTCTAGGGATATTTAGGTTTGAAGGTTTAGGGCGTCTCATAACAGATGCTTCCTCCTTGCAAAGCCCGTGACCATTTTGTTGTTAGTGTATGGATTCTGGTCGGGACACAAAAAGGCAGGAATTGAGGGCTTGGGCAACCGCATAATCTTGGGTTCAGGCTTTAGAGTCAGGGGTTTTTAGGGATCAGGGCCTAGGCTTGACCAGGGTGCATGCCCCTGTAAGCAAAGCTTCTTGTGATTCATGCGTCAGCACCTAAACCCTACACCCTAAACCAAAATAGCAAGCCTCCCTGGCTTCTAGTGTGGATGGCCTTACGATAGCAAGAGAAGTTCTCATCGATGAAAATGTTTCTTGCAGGGCCCATCTGAGCATGTCTCGACACAACGCGAATCCCTAAACCGTAAACCCGAATATGGTTCTTGCAGAGGACGCTTAGAATCCTCTGGTCACTTGGGATGCTCAAGGTTACCCCTACCCAGACCGCTGGGAGGATCTGAAAAGTAGATCCCCTATATAGACCCATTATAACCCCCATATCATCCTAATATAATTACCCATATGGTTCTAGGGGATCTAATTCTTAGATCCTTTTGGGGGGTTGGGTATTTATTGTTTTGATGGATCAGATCCTATACCACCACCGCAAGTGACAAGTACCCTCAAAACCACGCTTTCGGGTTTAGTGTTTCGGGTTTAGGGTTCTCCAGGAACATTAGGTGCCTGATGATTTGGGGATTTCCGAGAATCCCGGGTACCTTTTTGGGGGTCCATATAAGAAGGACTGTAGTATTTTGAGGTCTATACATTGGGTGCCCCTTATTTTGGGAAACTACATTTTTTTTGCATCAAAACTATGTTCACGCGTCACCCTGTGTGACCTGCACAGTCCATGTACTGCTGGACTTGATGCCTGACGATTTAAGGGTTGTTTAATTTGGGGTTAGGGGTTTAGGGGTACCCTGACCATCAACAAAGGCTTAGCCTGACACTATGTAGCTGAGACTTGCTTTAGCGGACCCCCCCTTCCCCCCCAATCAGGCTTCTAGGTTTGTTTCGGGTTGAAGGTTGCCAGTTGACCAGCAAGTCTTCGTTGGAGATGCTTCTACACTTGCAATACTCTCCGTATCTATGTTTCAAGGTTACATGATGTTACATGTATGATCTGAAGTCAGCGGGGCTTTAGCCCATCCGAAACGTCTATGTTGATGCTGCCAGAAAGCCTGAGCCTCATAAACCAAGACCCTTGGGTTTAGGGTTTAGGGTCACTACTGTGCTTCGGTCACTAGTGGAATCCTGGCGGCAGGAGGCAAACCCTAAGGGTCCAAGTCCAAGCGCTGAAGCATCCTTTGAGCTAAAGTCTAAACTCCTTGAAGGAGGCTATATGGGGGAGTTTAGGGGAGTACTATAGGGTCATTAAAGGGGATACTAGGTGTTCAGACTATAGCTATTCCCCCTAAAGCTCTAATACGCGTACTCTTTCCTGCTTGGGACTTAGATCCTTAAGCTTTTGGGAAACCCTTATACTCCTACGGTGGATACTGAAAATCCTGCATGACCCTAAGTACCCTAAACCTTGGGAATAATTGTACCATAGTATACTAAGGACATGCAGGATTTTTTGTATCAACAGTAGCAT